>WUQG02010560.1:0-32473 GCA_011317285.2 Androctonus mauritanicus
CATGATTTAAAATATTTAGATTCGTGTTTCTTCTTTCCATAAACTACCAGAGCAGCAACTTATATCTAATTTAAATACATCATCAATAGAGCATGTTCTCTTGTGACAAACTATAGTCTGAGAATATGATATGATTCTGTGGAGAAATTTAATTAATTCGAATAAATCAACTTTATTTTTATCACTAGATGGCATTAAGCGTTAAAGCAAGAAACAACTTACGGCTTAGTTGTAATATTATTATAAGTAAGTTATTAAGAAATAATCTACAATTTTATAAGATTTTTTGTGTTAATTAAAAAAAAATAATATAATTCATATATACAATATATTAATAACATTTAAATATTGCCCGGTCAGCACCGACTACTCTAGTTAGTAACATATAGTTAAATACACCATCTAATAATGAAATTAAACTATTTTCTAATTTTATTATCCTCAAAAAAATTCAGAAAAATAATTGTTAAGATACCATCAAATAAATTAAGTTTTTTCAATTCAAATTTGCGCGATATTGTATCAGGAGTCGGCCGGATGGCCGCGTAGTAAAGCTGTGGCTTATCATCCTGGAAGCCGGGTTCAAATCCGGATCCCATACCTCCAGTTTTTCAGGAGGGATCCAGGCCCGTTGAACTCCATCCTTCAACCATCCGGTTGATCATTTCATGGGTGTTGGCCAGCCTGTGATGGGCTCTATAAGTGGCCGCCTGCCAGATACAGAATATCCCTCGTGAGATATGGCGACTTAATCTAACTAACCTAACCGTAGCAGGACATCCCAAAACTAGTCTTTTTTATATTGTACTTGTTCAAATATGTCTCAGCTTGTCTAAACATGAATTTTTGCATGAACTTTCACAACGTTGAAAGAGTGTAATTGATTCAAATAAAGCTTAAATTACTTGATTAAGTTAGCAAATGTTTTTATCTTTTCAAAACTTAACGCTTAAAACAATATTACTTTTAGGATGACCTGATATTTGATAAATACTCTAATTTAAATTTTTGTTTAACACCCTGTGAACTTAAAAAAAAGCATTAAATTTTATTTAATAATAAATAAGAATAAACATCTTTATTAAAAAATTAATATAGACTCAAGTGCTAGCTTTAGAGAATTAAATTATTTCGGATATTATTACAATTTCCTAGCAGTTAGATTAAATATAAAAACATATAAAAATCGCTTATCCAATAATAGGTTAAGTGAATTATATCTAATAATGTCTTGATTGTTCCAATAATATGCTTTGATTAATTGTATCCAATATGTTCAATCATCTATTATGTTGTTGGCATTATTAATTAAAAAAGCTTTCAGATTGTCAACCTTAATTAAAGGTTAACAATCCGAAAATTTATTTTATTATTATTATTACTTTTTGATAGTTGGGATCAATTTCTTCTAAAAATTATATATATATATATTCTCTCTCATTTTTTTCAAATGTGAATATATCTAACAAAATTTAAATAAATGTTTTCTTATTCTTTTATAAATTTGTATGATGAAATCCAAGAAAAATCTTGTAATTCTTATCTTTCAAATGATAAAATTTAAAATTTTATTAGTAGCTAGTAGATAAAATATTTTGCTACAGAATTTTATATCGACAAAGTTTTAACATTAAAGAATTTTGAAGAAGACTATAAACTTGAAAGCAGAAACGATAAATTAATAAAATATGAGAATGATAAGAGATTCGATATGAAAGAGTTTCGAAATCTTTTAATAAATTAATTATATCTTTAAAACGGAAATAATTTATTATGAGAATTAAATTGTAAAGTTTTCGAAATTATAATTTAAAAGATTTTCGAAAAGTTGATAAATAAGAATATACTGTAAATTTTTGTCGTTAAAATCGGTTTTTAATTTTAATTATTTCATTTAAATTAAATGATTAAATTTTAATATCAAAATTTAAAAAATTCTTACAATTGAAAATAATAATATTATTAAAGAAATGTTATTCGATTATTTAAGGAATTGGAATGAATAGAAAATTAAATTAAATTTTAAAAAATCGATTTTCAATTCAAAAATCTAAACATAAAAATTCTTTAACATTAGAAATTGAATTTTCAAACTAATCAAAAATTTAAAGATAAATTTTGAATATATATCTATATAATGGAAAATATTAAGGAATTAGAAATCAATCAATTGAAATTTTATAAAAATCATACAAGATGAGCTGATAAGTGAAGTTTGTTTAAATATTCGAATGTTTATTTTGGAAAGCAATGGAAAATTAAATGTATTAGAATGAAGTATGAAACAGATAAGAATAATTTTAATTAAATCAGTCGACGATGTAAACTTAAATATTAAAATTTTAATAAGTTATTTGAGGAATTAAAATTCTTAGAAGCTAACTAATTCCATGAAGTAATAAAAATAAATACCAGCTGCTAATGATAACAATCGAGTGACTGCATGGTATAATAATTTTCCATGTGAAGAATCCGGAATCGAATCCCATCTACATTTTTTTCAAGATGATAATATTGTTCAACGAGTTAATCCTCCATCCTTTATCTCTCATAATGCGTTTGGTATTGCCCAACGAGTTAACTCTCCATCTTTTATCCCTCATAATGTGTTTGATATTGCTCAACGAGTTAATACTTCATCCTTTAACTCTCATCTAAAATGGCTGCTGTTACATATTTGTTACGCTGATTTGGCTCTATAAAACTGAAAAATTAACTTAAATAAAAACTAATCTAGTAAAAATATTTTTAAAGGTTTATCATGTGAATAACATAAGTAAAAAATAAAAGATAATTTAATAATTAATACGTTAATATTTAATAATAAAAATAGCGTAGTATCAGATATAAATGTATTATGAATTTATCAAGTCATATACTCTACTTAAATATGATACCAAATCAGAAATTCGATTTTATGATATAAACAATTACTTTAATGAGGAAAAAAATTATTTATATACTGTTACAAATTTAATTTAATAGAAGAAAAATATAACTTACTAGTTTGAAATCTGATAGTTTCAAAAAGGGATTAAAACAAAATTGAGAGTAATGTATTAGATTCTGATATATAAATTAAGTATTACAGGAAAATATGGAAATAAAAATTACTTATTTAGAGTTACAGTCAATCTATCAAAATTATAAATGAGAGGAATTTTATAATTCATCATATCCAAGTAATGAAATAAAAAAAACATCACTGTGTAAATAAAGAGCGAAGATAAAAATGATCAAATAATTGAAATTCGTGATAATGAATTTAAATTATCACATCTACATCTCCAAAAAATAATAATAATAATAATGAATTTTACATTAATTAATTTTTTGGATATTATTACTATTATTAACCGCGACCGAAAGTAATCATGATTAATAATGAATGTTTTTTATCAATTAAAAGTAAACAAGATTTATAAATCAATTATTTTAATAAAATAATTTCGAAGATTTCGAAGAATTTATTCAATATTTAATTAAAGAAAATATTCAATTAATAATTAAAAAAATACGATGACAAAATTTTTATCTTAAGTAAAGATGAAAATGTTTATTAAAACTTGTAACCAGATAATTTTAAAAATAATATTTACATAAATAAGATATGATTGTTTAATATTAAATTTAAAATATTTTTATATAAAATTCATTATATATATATCATCAGAAAAATATATCTAACAAAATTAATCTTTTATTATATACTTTATTAAAGTATATATTTTGATACAGATCCAGGTAATAAAAAGTTACATATTAGCCTGTTCAATACAAGGAGAGTAGAAACATCAACTATATCATTAGGAGAAAGTTTCAGATAAATTATCCAATTTAATAGCAGTGGATTACAACTCTTATTTTCTTTCTGTTGATGTTATTTATTTTCACATGGGACCAATAAAATCTTTTTCTAGTGCTGCTTATAGATAATTTACAAATTAATTTTGTACCTATCCATCGGGATTCGGATATATTGAAGGATATCACTCAATTTTTTATCAAACACTCATTAATAAATAAATGCATAGTTATCAATAAAAATATTATGTTGACGTGTACATCTTAAATGAGTTTCTCCACAAGATTTTTTTTTAAGTATTAATTATGCGAAATTATTTTTAATCTTAATTTTTTAATTTTATTTATTATTCGATTAATTTATGTAAATGGAAACTAAGTGATTAAAAATATGTAGAATTAATGCATAATTAAAAATATTTATTGTATAAATTAATTGATCTATAGATGATGATAAATGTTATTCATATTCACATAAATCTATGCTGTTTATAATAATAAAATGTGTTATTATTCTAAAAATTTTACAGATTAGTTAGTTTATATAATAATTTTTTCCCTACAGCATTAAATTATTTTTAAAGGTGACAAGTTCAACAAGAAAACAAAATCAGGAAATTTTACGATGCACAAGAAAACTTCAATAAAATGTACATGTTTAAAAAAAAAAAAGAAACATTTCTCAGTAGAGACAAGATTTTCAATCATGAATTTTAAAAGAAAAATTATAGAAAGGAAAATATTAACATAATTTTAAAAATATGAAAAGTTTTAACAGAATCAGCAAGCAACAGTTTTATTTCTTTATGTTATTAAACTGAAAGACATGTTTAAAAATAATATTTACAGTACTGTGCATATAAAAATTGTAATAATATTAAAAGTTAAATTAATTTTTTAAAGGGGAAAAAAATGAATAAAATTTATTTCGTTTACTTAAAAATCAGAATTTAAAATATTATGTTAACTTTAATAATTTTAAAATAATGATGATCAATCAGAATAATTTATTCATACGTAATTTAAGTAAAAAAAAAAAATTAGAATTTTATGCATAAATATTTTATATTGATATTTTTAAAAATGTTCTATTAAAAAAATAAAAACTTGAAAAGCAATATTTTTTATTGAAATCATTTATTCAGTTATGCATTTTGCTATGATTTATTTAGTAATTTCCACTGATAAATGGAAATTTGGTATGAAACTGTTGTGTTGTGTTTACTGTACTTATACCAAAAATTGCTGAAGTAAAAACATTACCAATGATATATAAAAATTAAGAAGAGAAAGCACTAAAATGACAGGAAAACACTATTATGATGATGTTTTCAGCTTTAATAAAAGCAATATTAAGCTTCTTAAAGTCGGAATTTTTTATACATCAACTACTTGTAGATGTTTGGATCTAAACAGGATGTAAATAAACTTATTTTTGAACCGAATTTAATATTTTTATTATGTGATTTTATATTTAAATTTCATTAATAATTTAATTCACTACACAACTATCATTTTTTTTTACTTATATATTAATGTTTATCCATTACTTTAAATAGGCCGATTCTCTGTTTTACATAAAAAAAATTTGAATTTAAATATGAGATAACATTTATTTCCTTTTATTATTATTTCTGAATGTTATCTGTACAAGTCTGACGTTGATTTATTAAAGTAAAAGTATTTCTCGCAATAAACAGTGTTTTTCTGTTATTTAAGCGCTTTTAAATATTTTTAAGCACTTGGAAAATGTTGAATATTCTAATAATATCTCATAAATAATCGAAAATATATTATATATATATGTTTTATATACTATATAACAATATGGGTTAAACTAATATTATAAACATATCATCACAGTCGTTATACAAACTGTTGCAATTTAGAATTAATTTATTAATAACTGTAAAAATAAATATAATATATATATATAGGTTATTTAAATATGTGAAACTAAATGACTTTTCACTATGTATTTATAAATGAAATATTTTAAAATTTATTAATATTTACTACAAGCATATCTTAGTATTAGAATTTCATGTTTATGCAAATATTAGAGTAATGAATCAACATAAACTATTTTAAAACTCAGATATGTTAAATTAATGATGTAAATAATCACGAAATATAATTTATAAATGCTTTGCTTCATATGTAAAAATATCTTGATGTTTTCTATAACGTACATTTTGAACGGATTGACTAAAAATTAAATGATATAACTCGAGTGGAGTCGTAGATTGATTTTTAACCAATTACATTAATTAGCCTTTGAAATTGTAATCGATATTGTTAATTGGTCCAACAGAATCTCATTGTAAATCTTTTGTAGGATGAATAATATTAAATGTAATCTAACTTCACATAGCCAGGGATCATGGAAGTAAACGAATGCATTCTTTATAGTTACTTATTGTAGTTGCTTTTTTACGATTTAAACGCTCTTTCAGTAAGAAATTTTTGCTCTTCATTAATGATAAAATGCAAGCAGAATATGACTAATTAATCTAAGGGATTTAGAAATCATTATAGAGCATATAATACGTACTGGTGCATTGTATGAATATAATGATTGCTAAGTAGAGTTTTATTAATGAAACTCTACGAAGAATTTGCTTTACAATCTTGACAATTTTAGAATATTCTTTCTCGTTGATAGAAAAATATTTCGTGAAAGAAATTGGAAAATTAAAACTGATTAAATCATTACGCCTAAATTAATATTAAGCGACGTCAATCTGAAAAGAATATTTTTTTTAGTAAATAATAATTTTTTAAGTTATATATTATGCTGGACTCTATAAAGAATAACATACTGTTCTTTATATTAAACAATTAAAAATATAAATGTATATTTATTCTTAGATACATAATTAAATTTTTGTTTATTTTTTTTATAATTAATATAGAATTCTTCGGATATCAATCGTCTTCTCGCAATTTCTAACGTAATAATATATCACCGTACGTTAGTATTCGATTTTATTAAATCTAAATTAATTTTTTATGGAAAATAAATGATAAAATTTTAATTTTTGCTATCTAAATTTGGATGATCATGTCCCATTTGATAACTTTTCTATTATCAAGTCATCCCAAAAATAATGCTTTTTTTTTTTTTATACTGTACTTGTTTAAACATGTCTCAGCTTGTCTAACAAGCATGAATACATGAGTTTTCAGAACGTTAGAAGAGTTATTGATTCAAATAGAGAATATACACTTGATTAAATTAGCAAGTGATTTATCTTTTATATTCTTTCAAAATTTAATGCTAAAAAGGATATTACTTTTGGGATGATCTGATATATTGTTCAAATCAATGGTCATAAGTAATGCAATTTTCTTCTAATTTCAATTAATTTTTATTAAGTAGCTCATGTGTATTTAATGCATAACAGATATTTCTTGGGATATAAATTTTATTTTGATACTTCAACCAATCAATGATTTATGAAAATGTAGCTTTATCATATATAGTAACTACAAAGCAACATTATATAATTTTTTCTTCAGTTTGATAGGAATTTTCTACGGAAATTTAAATCATACATCTTAAATCTATAATACAAATCTGTAAAAAAGTACATCTATAAGACTCGTAATAATTTTAATATTAATTTAATTTCGACAAAATCATTAATTTAAATCATATAATAACTCAAATTATAGACTAGTGAATAGTAAAAAAATTTTTTTTTTAAATGCCCGTTTGAAATGGTAATGGCTTAGTATCGCTAATCTAAAAATCATTCTAAAAAAAAAAAATAACTAATAATTTTTTTCTGTATATGTCTACACGCTATTTCATAATGATTAAATATTCTGAATTACGAAATCTGACATCAAAGTGATCTTAAAATGGCATGACCTCCTTATTGAACTTCGTAAAAGTCTATTAAATAATTCAAAAATTATTAGGTGGAACTTCAGAAGTTTGAACGTTGGCCATTTTTTAAAATAATTATGGTTACAGAATTAATTGATATGATGTCAAGGTTGACATCAATAATATGAACGTCTTGTTAAATTTCATAAAAATCCATTAATTAGTTCAAAAGATATTAAGAGATTATTTTAGAAGTTTGAACACTCTTCACTTTTAAATGATTGAAACTACAGTATTAAAAAATGTGGAGCGTCGAATTCACATTTAATATCAGTATATTACTATCAAATTTCATAAAAATCTAACAATTATTTAATTATTTGGACAGATAAATATAATTTCCTTTAAAAGTCGAATAAATTCGTATTTTTTTTTTTTTTTTTTTTTAACATTCATAATGAGTAAACATAAAAATAAAATCATTAAGATTAATTTTAAAATAGCATAAAAATATAAGAAAAGTAACGCAAATTGTGATAATTGTAATATTATCAAGTGCTAAACTTAGTATAGAAATAAAAAAAATTCTAGGAAAGTTCAATTTTTGCGGCTCAATTCTATTCAATCATTGAATGTGACCTGCTTAAGCAATAGCACAATCTTCCTCTTAAATGTGTTATTTTCGGATTTAGTCAATATTTCTTTATTGATTTATTGCAACATTTTTAACACTTCAAGCGATGAAAGTACTTATAAGAATGTGGTGCTATATTGAATTTATTTTATTCGCCAATTCTTACTTAAAAATAATGGAAATTTTAATGCTTGATGTACTTAAAATTTACATCAAAAGTTGGATCACTAGTTAATATTCAGTATAATTTTGAAATGAAATTTTTATAACGCTTAATATTATAAAGAAAGAAGAATAAAGAAAAATGTTAACTTTTATTCAAAAAATATTTAAAGATATTTATTATATTTTCATAAAGTTCTTTACAATAAATTTCGTTTAAATAATTCATTTCAAATGTGATTAGTGATAATTAAATTTTATTTTTCAATAAAATTTTAAAGTTGTCGATTTTTCCATTGAATTTTTTTAAATTAATTCGTAAAGATCAAAAGAATTATGTTCCTGTTTTTTATATTAAAAAATTATAATTACTCAATTTTATAAGATTAAAAGTTATTATGGAATTTCGTACTTAATTAACTCTGAAGAAGTTTTTCTCTAAGTTAATTTTAATTAATAATTATTATATGTAAAAAATTTTCATTATAGTTCTATACAATTAGTGTATAATCCTTTCATTATGTTTTATTCTTATTTGTTACACTGAATGCAAAGAAGAAATCCTTTTATTTTTCATTGAGTTTTGGAGGCATTAATCACGATTTTATTGAAAATATTTATTGATTAGAAGTTTTCATATACTCTGATTTCTGCTTATTATTGTTAAATATCGTAGCTTCTATTATTCGAAATTGGTGAAAAAAGTAGAAAACTCTTTATTCATTTTTTGTACAGTTGAAGCAAAAAAGAAAAGAAGAAGAAATAAGATGGGATTTTTTAAAAATAAAAACCTGAAAACCATGCTCTGAATCATTATAGATGCTTAATAAACATTCGGAAAGTCACACTTGCTTTTTATGATTTTTTTTTAATTTTTAAAAAATTCTTCCATGATTATTTAATTTCCCTACTAATTATATAAAAACAAATTATTCGAAGTTTAAATAATTAAAATAGAATTTTAAATTTTATTCTTAAGTTAAAAATTAAAGAAAATTCATATTAAAAGTTATATTTTGAACGTTTACCAGAGTCAATACTTTTTTTTTTTAGTACCACAACTGGAATTGGTTTATTTTTGTTGTTTTGGAATTTACCACTACTTCACCTCCAATACGTTTTTATCTCCGTGCTTGATGGAATGCAATCGTTATCTATCCAATCCTTTAGAAGAATAGAAAATAAAAAATCCGACCGGGAATCGATTCCAGACAATCCTGTGGTGAGAGACAATCTCAAACAGTCAGTACTGGCAGAAAAATAAAAAATTATAACCTAAAGTCAAAGTTTATTTTTTTAAAAACCCCATATATTTTTACTTTGATATCACAGCATCATATTTTTACAAAAATAAATTAGAAAATCGATATATAAATATGATAATTAATCGTTAAAAACGCAAAAAATAAAGTATACTTATAACTCTTTCATAATGGCGAATATCTACTCTATTAAATTATCAAACTAGTTATTTATTTAACGATGATAACTAGAATAAATAGAAAAACTACCGACTAGGATCGATTCCAGACAATCCGCATGATAAGAGGGAATATTAAAAAAAAAAAAAAAAAAAACAAACATAAAATTCGATTTTTATTAACAACCTGAATATAATGTTACAAAGGTATGCCGACTTTTAAAAATTCGCTACAAAATAAATAAAGTCGAAAATCTTGTCATAATAAGTATCCATTCAAGCAAGCAAAAACAAATGAGATCAGATAAACGATAATTCTTTCCCACGTAAAGTTTATGGATAATATCATTCTGCTATAGTAAAAAAGTAACTCTATAATACTGACTACTTGTTCACTTAGTTTATCAAGCAGACAGCATACAGTTCGATAACTCCTTTCCCAGAATTTTCTAGCGATTGTAGCGATTTAACATAGTTGTATGCAGAAAAAAACAATCCATGCAAATCGTATAGGGTCAATCACACTGATGCTTAAAAACATTAAGCTAATTAATCCGCTTTTGATATTTTTTTTTATACCCAAGCTTTTGTACAGAATTGGAGAACTATCAGCGATTCGACTAACAATAAGAGATCCAAAAAATCGTTTTAAATGGAACGAAATAAAAAAAAATTCCAGTAAAGAAAATATGATTGCAATACCAATAAAATTTTATTGTCGAGAAGTAAATTGATACGAAATCGATCGAGAAGTTTGCAAATTAAATTTTTGCATCGGATGGTGTCATTGCTACGGAAGATATTGGTTACTTAAAATATTTTTTTTTTTTTATTTCTGAAGAGAGAATTTTATATCGAACAGAAACTATTTAATTATTTTCTCGTTAAAATAAAATTTATTTTTATAAGAAGTTAAGTTTAAGCAGAGAAAACTATTCTCGTTAATTAACAATAATTTCTAGTTTGGCAACATTAATTTTTATGCTCGAGTATAATTTTTAGTGGTGCCATCTGGCGAATAACTATTCAAACATCGTTCAAATCGTTAAAATGTCTGTTTTCAAATAAAAAAATAACTTAATTAGTTAATTAATAAAATGAATATAACTATTTTAAATCCATAAGATATTTGATAATGTTTAAAAATATTTTTTATTTAACTTAAAATAATAAACAACGCAAAATTTATGGCTTTTAATGGCGATTTTAATGCCGAGACCTGTTTACATAACATTTCACACTTAGTTTTCAATTATATAAATTAATGTTAAGTATGCATTTTTTTACATTTGTTTAAACACAAACCGAAGAAGTTTATGATGACCTAAAGACGATGATTTACTATAAAAATTTAAAAATGCATATAAATATAAATTTTAAAGTTTATAATATTAAAGCAATCTCACAGATGGCAGCATGTGTTTGATTAAAAAAAATTTTTTTTTTTTTTTTGTTAATTTTCTAAATTTGAAATCGACTTAAACATAAATGTTAACGGTATTTAAACAATTTATTTTTTAATTTTGAATTTTTTGCTGTTGTATACGTAGGTGAAGTTTATAAAACTGTCACTGGATACATCAGAGACTACGTAATAAGAGCAAACCGCATGCACCAAGGTCACCATGTTCACTTAACGTTGTCAATGTCAGACGTATAGGACTTATATCATTTTGAGAGCGTAATAAGTACTCCACCTTAAAACGGGACAAAGTATATACAAACACAAGGAATATAAGCAAATGACGGAGATGAGACGAGTGTGTCCTTGTAACGCTCCACCTTCCTCGCTGCGAAAACTGTAGCATCGAGTCTCCACCCCAGATGCTTCATCATTATTTAGAAAAGCGTACAAGTTTCCGGTGTGTTATAACGGTAGAGAGACAGAGAGAAGAAAAAAAAAGACAGAAAAGCCAATGATTTATTGAATTGAATTGCATAATTTTGCTAAGTGCTACAACTTTTTTTTTATTGCTGCTGCTGCTGTGTTTCAGTAGCAATTTTCGGTCCGTAATGCTAGAGCGATTTTCGAGATTTTAATTATCTCTAACGGGGTATATAGAATAACTGATGATTCAAGTTATGGGTGATGATTTCTAGTGAAAAGTGAATACTTTTCTTAAAATTTCATTTTTTTTATTTTAAATGAAAGGCGAATAAAATTAAGCTTATTATTACTACATTTTCCATCCTCGTTTAAACTAGTTTTCTATTGATAACTAGATATCCTTGGCCTTAATTTTACTTTTAGCTGAGGACAATACTGTCTTGCACGCATCCGTTGTGTCTGAATGTTTTGAGACGAAATAAATGTTTTTTCTGCAATTGTTTGTCGCTCGATGTTAACCTTCTGGATGTTACGGATCTGTAACTGGTGATTTGGGTCAACTCTTCATTTTTTTTTTTTTTTAATTTTTTTTCTCACTGCTAAATAAACACTTCGGTTTAGGAAAGAAGTCTATATTTTTTTCCTTCTCTCTTTACCAGAAATTAGATTGTAATTTCCTGATAGAAGGAGAAAGATGGAAACGAAATAAGCGATTTAAGAGCGCATATTTTTATGAGGAGCGCAGAAGTAGATTAAAACGTCTTAATAAACAAACAAGTCAGAATTCTCTTCTAATATATTTTCAGCTCTTTTTTTAACGTTCAAAACAAATTGACATATTGCAAGATTTACGCGCAAACATGTTTAACAAATATTGACTAAAGGTGAGTTTATTTGGATGAACATTATTCAACTACTTTCTTTTACAAGCACTTTAAAGTCTGAGAACTGTACACGACTCGACCCGATCACGTTCTTTTAAGGTAACGTACCTTACTAGAAATGTTTTCATATAAATTACATTATATTATATATTAAAAAAAAAATCATATCCTGAATGAAGTCTTTACTGCTTTTTTCCCAGCATACAAACTTAACTAATTCGGTCATTTTACATGCGACCTGGCTATTTCGGTTAAAAAATGTAAAGCATGATTAAATACCTTAAGTTATATTTACGTTCATAACATTTGTCACCCTGTCAAATTAAGGTTAAATTGTTTAATTTGTTACCATTCAAAATCTGTCATCGTACGCGAATTTCATCCCCAGTTTTTCATTGTTAAAACATTTTTAAATTAACATTCCGTTCGACCTCGTAACCCGAAAATAAGCTCGGGTCGGGTGAACAGTCTTCAGTTTATATTATATTTAAATTTAAAAAGAGAAACAAAAAAAGAAAAAAAATAGACGGGAATAAACAAGGAAAAAAAAAAATCTTTTATGCCAAATTTAAATTAGAAGTAACGAGTTCACATTAACTTATAGGAAATTAAACGTTCCTTTAAGATGACCCTTTATAACGTAAAGCAGATGATAGACAATCGCACCGACGATGTCTCAGCATCAGTCATTGACAAAAAAAAGTGACATTGAAACTGCATTCCGGTTTCGATTCTCACAACACTAGACTCGTAACCTATTTTTTTCTTCCGCTCTTATCTTTTATTACCACGCCCGAACTCCACCTTAACTTCATTCATACTCAAACCTGCTATCAGCTCGAACCATCTGGTGATAATTATAGACTTATGACGTCACAGACAATTGCCCCATCTCTAACTGAGGAAGGAGAACTCGATTGCCTCAGACAAGTGATGACAATAAAATAGCATAAGACCTCGGTAGCACGCCGATTAATCATCCGCACAAATTGGAATGCGGTGGATGAAAAAAAATAATAATAATAAAAATTGAAATTAATACATATTTCAGTAGCATGTGTATGTCTGCGTAAACATGTTTTAAAACATTACTAACTTCGATATTAAGAGGTAATTACCGCTAATTTTTCTAAGCCAGTTTTGTCGTTTTTTTTTTTACTCGGCAGTCGGTAGAGAACTGTAAAGATATAAATCAGAGAGTTGTGTGATCAATAAAGAAGACATGTTGTCAGTAGAGTGAGAGACTGCAAGATACGAATCAAGAGAGATTGCTTGCGTATCTCTCTCTCTACTCGTTACCGATTCTGATGATACGAATCGATACAAGTAAAACGATTTTCTTAGTATTAATCTAAAGATTTTATAAATATCTCTATTTTCCTCCTCATATTACAACACGCGTAATTGTAAGTTGATTATAGTTTATTATAAGTGGATAAATTATATATATAGAACAGGAAACTCTTCAAACAGTAGGACAATTTGAATAATACTCCTTCATTCATTTGGATTAGCGAGTTATAAAAGGATCTTATAAGTATATTTCACTATTGTCTCACTAGCAAGGACACTGTTGTAACTCAAATACAATGAGATTGCGTTTCAAGGTCTTTTCACTCTTTAAAAATCTTCCTTTGTGGTTTGAACTTACTTTTTTAATGGCAATTTACAACGGTACCAACTTAAAATATCTCTTTTTCGTTATTATAAAGTATGCGTAAGGTAGTCTAAACGTTAAATTTTGTTTTTCTGCTCTTCGACATCTCTATCGATTACTTCTACTGTTCTTATTTATCCATAGAGAAATCGCTGGTCGAGGTAAAAAGGTAGAAGAGAGAGCTTCCTCCTGCTATTATCGAGGCAATTTTCTGCTGTTTTACTTAAATCATTTTAAAATAAGGAAATAAGTAAAGTAAAAATATTCGTCCAAACTTCCTGAATCCAATTACTATTCATATTGTTTTAAATTGCAAGCAAAACAGTAAAAATAATCTTACGTATTCGGAAAAAAAAAATAACAACATTCTTTTCCTTAATGGCGAGTAAAAAAAATGGGGGAATCCGATTCTTCTATTGTCACGTATCTGCAATATAAAGATTATTTATTTATTATATTTTTAATTTATTTCCTAGAATTTTTCAGATTCTCGATTTCTCATAATCTTCATTACATTAACCTTGAATACAGATCAATGTCTATAGAGAATGGGAAACAATGGCGATTTTGTTGATAGCGACACATTAACTCGGTTCCATACAAACAAAATCTTTTACTAAGTACTCGTAACGATCTCAAAGAAAAAAAAAATTAAAAATAAGTCCAATTTAACCTTGGAATAAACTGTTCCAATACACGATACACAAGGAAGCAAAATAACAGAATTTTTCTCCAGGTGTTTTCGTGGTAACCTAAATCATTTATATTATAAAAATGTTATTATTGATTGATTTCTTGAACAATGTCGACAGAGCTAAATGTTTTCTTTACACGCGACGCTATGATAAAAAAAAAAAATCTCAACATGAGTCAGGAATGCGGGACATAAAAAATGCAAGAAAAAAGTCACCCTACATAATTATGATAACGTTATTTTATCGTTTAATGTTCGCAAAAGATGGCGTAAGTCTCTTACAAGTTTGTTCTCTGTTTGGTTTATTCATTTTTGTTTTTTTTTGTTCGGTGCCTACGTAGAGGAATGTGCGGGTAAATCGTTTTTAAGTTTTCTGCATTATAGCACGTTGATTGGAGAACAATATGAGAAAGTGAAAAGGTTGTTTACGATTATTCTACGCAATAAAAATTCATATCGTGTATTTTCACTTTCGTCTAGTTGATTTTCAAGAATCTGTTTACACTATTGCAGAAATTCGACTTTCAGCTAGTTCTGTTTGCGCCCTTGAACCATGATATGAATTTAGCGACAAACCCTTTTAGCAAACACAACCCGAGTGTTTGATTCTATTCGAAATTCCATTCTATTATCAGGGAAAAAAAAGAACCATGTTGCACATTTTACCGAATGCTACGCTATAAAACAGTGAGTATAAAATTAGAAATTCGGTAATATATTTTATCAGTTACGACACAATAATATCTCAATTAACAACACGTAACCACTTGCTCTTTATGCTATTTGTGAAACGAAACATCAAATTAAAAAGAGAAAACATCTGCTTCGTCTCCTTAATTTATATTCACATTAAAGAGCTTGTATCCAATAATAGGTTTTTTCCTCTTTTGCTAATTACGTAGGACAGACAAACCAGAAAGTGTGTTTCCATAATTAATCGCAGAAGTTAAAAACCTTGATTCGATCTCAATTTTAGAGATTACATCAGTTAAAATGGGTTCGCTCACTTATTTATTTATTTATTTTTTTCGTTTCGTCCTTGTAAAAATCAATTAATTTTAATTGTTTCCAAATCATAATGCGATAAGCAGATTGTTTAAATATTTCTACGAACTTTTTATGGTCAAATCTTTCTGTTAGTCATTTCTTGTACCTTTTTTTTATTTAAAGTAAACCTTTCTATAAATAAATTCTTCTATAGCCAATCAAACTCGTCTGTAATCTATAACCAAGATATTCTGGAAATAAACTCTTCTATAATCAATAATCAAAATATTCTAGAAATAGACTCTTTTGTAATCTACAACTAAAATATTCTAGAATCAAACTTCTGTAATCTACAATTAAAATATTCTAGATCCAAGCTCTTCTATAATCGACAAATCAAACTTTCTCAATCAATAATTTATAATCGTTCTATAACAAATATTTAATCATAAAAATCTAGAATTATTCAAGATTACCGAGCAACTTTTGTACTTCATAAAACATTACAAACATTAATTTTCTTTTATGCAAAATTGGAATGAATCCATTCTTTAATCCTGAAATCGTGCACTAAAGAAGTTTGGAACATACAGACTAAACTCTCCCAGAGAGATTGATAAACTGATAAGGTTAGATCAAATTATCTCATCACCATTTATCTTTTTTTTTTTTCTTCTTCTTCTTTTTCGACGGGACGAATTTTATTGATCATAAAGCTAGCAAGCGGTTGAAAAAAATTACATATAAGATAATTCAGATCAGTTATAATGGTAGGTAATTATGATATATCTGATTTACTATCCCATGATAATATCTAGAAAATATGGAAGAAAAAAACTGTTTCAAAAGCCATTTCGTCGTCGCCCTTTCATTTATATTCTATACTTTCAGTTATACACCCTTTTAATTTATTTAAAGGAAGTATATAAAGAAGAGGTTCCGAACTTTCAACTTTACGCTGGCCACATATGTCATGCGACCTTTTGATCACAGAAATTCCTTTTAGAGTTGGCTTCAGGGAAGGAATGAGAACTGTTTAATTTTCATTACAATGTGTCTAAAATTAAGATGAAATTTTAATTTTAATTGGTTGCATATCGTACAATCAACGAAACTCTTGCTTTTTTTTTTCTCTTGCATTCTTTATCTACCATTAAAAATCTAATTATGCAATTTTAAGAACATGAGAACCTTATTTTATTACTGTTCTTTTTCTTTATTTTATTTCTTTCATTTCGCAATTAAAAGACATTAAAAACATCGGATGCCTCAATAAAATTAGAAAATTCACATATTGTTTCCGTTTGATAGAGCATAACATTTATTTTGGCATTTTGAGGAAGACCATTTTGTCAATAGATTTATATCTGCACGAATTTTTTTTTTATTTATTTTTAAATGATAGACAAACCGAGTATTAAAATAAACTGGGAACTAAACGAAACGATATCTTTTTTTTTTCCGAACCGTTATCCGTGAAGAGGTTAGCGACTCTTGTACACATGATGAGATGCACAGAAAACAGAGATGCACCTTAAGGACATGCGATATAGAGAGATAATATGCTGCATATTTCTTTTATTTATTTATTAGCAGATTATTTCCGACTTATGCCAGGGGATCGTTGCATACGGATGTCCAAAATCGCACATAAACCATTTTCTCACGCTTTGTGCAGATCGAAAACCCCTCAATCGAGTTTCGTCTTTCAACACTCATTTGTGGTAGGCATAGATATTCAAATGGGAAATTAACTTATTATTTTTTTTTTTTCGGTGCTTATTACGTGCTATTCAAACCGAAACACATAACTCTATAATTGTCGTAGGCTTTCACTCGATCTAGTGCAGAAGTCAAACGCGAAGCAGACACGATGTCGTCTTTAAACAAAAGAAACCGTAAACACGCTAAGTTAAAAAAAATCAGATCACGCTATCTTCCCCACCACCTTATAGGTCTTGAGATACGAGAGATTAGACTTCTAAAGTAGATGCGTTTCCGTTCACATGCTAAACAGGGTGGGGAGATAGACAGAGGACCAATTAATTAAGCTGGGGTGACTTGGTTCCGGTCCTAAGGCTATGCTAAGGGCAACTGAAGATAGTTGAGCCTTGTGGTTCTCTCTCTCTCTCTATCTTTTTTTTCTTTAGCATTTGCTATATATCTAAACAATCCTTCATTAAAACTATTGTAACGTTCGGATTTAATGACTAAATGAATTGTTAAAAGTATCCATTGCGTGTTTATTAAGTTCGGTCTAGAAATTATACATAAAAAAATAATAATAGTAATAAAGTGAGGCCTTTAATCTATAACATAGACATTGAAAATGTTCGCAAAAATTTAACCTTAAATTTTTTTTAAAGTTTGGATGGATAATAATAACACTAATAATTTTTATGAGGAAGTATTTATGACGTTTAGGGAAATGAAAATATTCCCTAGATGAAGTAGATAGATAACGTCTTATGAACATGAACGGTAGCAAGAAATTTTCTGTTTAAAAATATTCACTCCATTAATTTCTATCATAATATAACAAATTTCCCATCATGTCGTCGTGCGAAAAAGTCACACTTCGGGAATCAATAGCTTTTTAACAAGTAGAATTCACATCGTTTCGAGTCTTCTCCCATCGTTTCGCTCTGTCAAGGTGAAGGTCTACTGTCATTCATTAGTGCGACAATTCGACCAAGTTACTGTGTCAAGCGACGTGTAACCTCCATTGACATGTCTTGGTGCTGACACTATCCCATTTTCTTCAACCAGTGTGCTATAATTAGTGGAGTGGTGTAGAATCCGAGCTGTGGGGAGCATGTTCCATTGTCTAGAGTAAAGGATGTCGTATACACTTTATACTATATATAAAAAAAGAGAATAACAGCTTTGCATTGGATGACATACTAGATTGCTATTCTTGATAACTGTATACGGGTCTCTGCACCACTTGGCTCTCTCACAATCTAATGGAGTAAACAGAAGTGAGTTACAGGAAGTGGATAATTAAAGTATGGCTTAACAAGATGACCGTTTTCTTTTGACAGTTACGTGTTTTTCCTAATGATTTATAGACCAAAAAATGAAAATCCTAAAGTGTCTGTAATCCTCTTTGTTAAAATTATACGATTTCCTCTTTGAAATTCCCCATTCAAAAAGACATTTTAATGAGACGGATTTTACTATTCATTCGAAGAAGAAATTGTTGCACTGTCACTAATTAAATTCTAGAATATTTTTGAAATTTTAAATGACAAAAATATATTTTTTTCTTACAAGTTCTAATACACAAAATGGAGCATTTTTTTTCTTAAATTCTGTCACGTGTTAGCATTTCTACGCCCTGTTTAATTTCTGTTGATGGAGAATGTGTGGCAGGATGTCTCTGTTGAGTAGACTTCCTGCAGAGAAGAATATAGAATTGGTAAGAACTTCAGGCAGGAAATACGCCCTACACACTTTCCTCTGCATTGTGCAGTATTGTGTGTCAATAATGTTGGAATGTATCTTGGTCACACTTGCTGAACGGTTTCGGATTTCAGAAAAAAAAAAAAACGTCGGCTAATTCTTTTGTTCATAAAAATCACGATAAGTTAGTTTACTACGAACTAGAAAAATAATCTTCACAAAACACGAAATTATTTAACCTTAAAAACACGTATGAAAACTATCATTAACGATGTGTCTAAGAGACTTTTTCCTAGCCTCTCTTGTACATGCAAAATTTCTTAGAATATAGCAGCTTCTATAATGAGACTTCTAGACTGTTCACGTTTCGTGAAGTGGTCGTTTATGTTTTCAAAATAGCAAACCATGCTAATTAATACTACGAAAGATCCCAACCAGATCCGCGATTCTTCAATGAAGAAAAAAAAATCGCAAAATTAAATTTAGAAGTCGATTATCGAATTTTGATCTTATTAAAAAAAACAAGTGTGAAACCCTTAAAAAAGTATACAAATTTTTATCTAAAATTTTGACGTATCACGTATTAATTAATTGCAATTAACCCGAGATGAAAGAAAGGTCTATAGCATGACATGCTTATACTATCACACATTATAGAGCGTTTATCCTGTAGCAAAAGCAACGTGAAGAGCGGAGTAGGGGCGGAAGTAAGTGTGCCCTCGTGACGTGCTATGTCACGCACACCATGTCACGGGAACGTGGGAATCAGGAGCAGCTGGTTTCTTTTGTCTTACATTCGTTTAAACTGACAGCTGGTTAATACCGAGATTCTTCTCTGCTTTTGCTAATTGTATCTCGTAATATGCAATATTATCTAAGTTACTGCCTCTCTCGTAAACAGTTGCATTATCGATGGTTTAACGAGAGAGAGGAAAGAAAAGAAAAGCTATAATCTTTTTTTATTCATTATCATCGTCACTGAAACAGCATCCAGTATCAAACGAGAGATTAACAGAATGGAATCGTTAGAAGTTTCAATTATCTAATAATGAACATAATTAGTTAACTTACAAGCAGAATTATCCTGTATTATGACAGTATAACGTGCGATCTTTATACATCTAATGACACTGAAGATGCTAACGAATCATTTAGAATTTTTTTTATTATTATTATTAAAGGAAGTCGGCATACAGAATTCATAAAAATCGCTTTATTATATTTACAACCGATGTAATTAAACGGCAATAATTTTTATTTTTATGTTCACAAAGTTGGCTGGTTTCTTTAAACCAGACTAATGATATAATAATTAGGTTAAGGCAATTATAACGACTTTCTAAAGATAATAAAAACGAGTTTCGTTAGCTGATTTTCGCTTATAATTTGAAAAGTTTTGAGGAAATGGAATCGCTTTATCTTACGTTACTACTGCAGGAATAAAAATATTAGATTGTTTAATATGTAGAAAAGATTTAAGCGCAAGTGCATGGTGTTCGATAATTAATTTTTAACACGATATATCATTCCAGGTTAAAGGATCACGAAGCATCTCTCTGAAAAGAATCTCAATTACTTATTCATCAACATACTGTTGGCATTCAGGTTGCGTATCTCGACTTACTATCAAAAATCAGGCTACAGTATTTATCAACATCAAACAAAGAACATATTTTTCTTTCGTGTAGGTACAGCATCACTCAGGCTACCGCTTGAAAATGGGAATTTACACAGTATCATCATTAAAAATTAGCAAAACGCCATGTTTACAGAACATGATATTTTTTCGATTAATTTTTCTTAGAAAGTGACTTTATAAAGTAGACAAGATCATAAACTTTCTGACGTCTTATTAGGACACTTTCTTATATCTAGTGTCCAGTCACGCTGTCTCGTGACTGGTAAAAAGAAAAATAACAATTTATGATCCTTTAGAACAGAGTATATGATGTCAGAATTACTCGTCTTCTTTTATTAAAATGTTTAACATCACGAAAAAAAATACGAGAATTTCTAATGCACCTATATAAAGCATCGCGTAATGTTTAGTTTTTTTCTTTCTTAAATGTTCTAAATGGATAATTTATTTATTAATCCTTAGAAATTACTCGTAAAAAGTTTCTACTCGTATTAGTAATAACTACATTCTTTTCGAATTATGATGAGAAAAAATTACAAAGGTAGTGTCACGATCTTCTCAAAATACTTCCTTGTTTCTTCTCTTTCTTATGTTCTTCTCATATATTTTGGATGTGTAAGAAATAGCCTTTATGTCATTATATACCCGGGGCTAAGACATCATCAAGGTATCCAGTCAATATACTTCTTCTGGTCATTTGGCCATGGCTGTAGTTAGAGAAAAATACAAGGTTGTTTCGGTTTATGTATACATTACCGGATATGTGTCAAACGGGAGAGTAATTCTTCGAACTTGACTCTAACAACGTGACTGGACAATGTGCGAGCCCTTGCAATCCTCCGTGGTTCTCTTTACCTCGACCTCAGCAATGGCAACCTCGTCAATGCCAAGAAAATGCGATATTTCAAGGGTGTAAAGTGGTCGTGTTATATGACGTCTTGTCTATTCTTGTAAATGTGTTGCAATTTATTCCTCTGATGTAAACTACTTAAACAGGACATTATGTAATGAGCTGCAAGTTTTGAATAATTCTGGTTATTTTCTTTCTCACACGCATCACGATAAAGAAAAACTAGTGCGATCTTCTTTTTACGAAAATTCCACTTCGGAGAAAAACGTAAAAGTACCGAAAACAATCTATTATTATTTTTATATTTTATTTTTTTTCTCCACTATCGCTTCGTGTAAAGCATAAGAAATTCGTGACGTATGGTCTATATGTTATCATTGAAGACTGGCCAACTTATTATTATCCGCAAAGTGTGAGCCAAATATTTAAAAATGTAACCATTTTACGAGGAAACGTTCAAAAAATCTAAATACAAGGTTGATTTGATTGGCATTTATGAATGAATGCAAAATAGATTTGCATCTTTAATGCGATATCAGATGTCAAGGTTTCTATACAAAGTTTTCTTAGAAATTATAATTAGATATTAGATTTATGAATACAAAGATTTGATTTTCAAGGATAATCTAATAATAAATAAAAATAATAATATAATTTTCTTTATATTACTTACTATATTTAATTTTTTTTTATACCTTTTACGAAAATTCTTCTGGAGAAACAAAAAAAAAATGAGAGTATTCTCTAAATTTAGAGTTGAAATCCAAAAATAATTTGAAAAAGTAGATCATATGAGAGAGATGATACTTCTTTTAAAGAATAGGAAGAAACTACTTTTTCGAGTTATTTGTAGATAGACCAGTTTAGAATTTTTCCTTCCACGTGTTTAATCTAATTTTATATCGAATATTTTTTTATTTTAAATGAAAATAAACGACATTAAAAACTTAAAAGTATTCATTTAAACGATTTAAAGTCGTTATACGACAGTTATTTTATTTTTTTGTATCGAAAAAATTTCCCAGACAGTTCGGAAAATCCTCGACGATAACATAAATTTTGTGAAAGTAATCGTTTATATAACAAGTCAAGGGGGTTTTTTTTAACGAAAGTGATACATTTTAATTAATTTATTTTTAGATTTTTTTATTATATAGACGTTTAAACATGACAGAATTTTTATTTTTCGCGAGAATTTACCTTCTGAAATGGCAGAATTCCCAATAGAAAGAATGCAAACAGTGCGAGTAAACTTAACCTTTATTAATGCAAATGTATTTAATGTAACATCTGCTATATTCGGAAGTTACGCATTAACAAACAATACGAGTTACTGAGAATTATCATAAAGAGTGCAATTTTGAGAATTCTCAATACAATAAGAATGAGGATTGGCATCATGTTGACCCATACTTCGAGTAAAGTATTAATAATTTGATCGTGCCTACAATGTTGCACAATGTTAATGTAATGTCTTACACATCCGTATATAGAAAACTTTTTTATTGTTCAGGATGTTGAGCACTTCAGTTGCGTAAGTTTTATTGTTGACTACATTTTCTATAACTGAATGATTAGCATCGTTCACAGGATAAAAAAAAAATTAAGTAATTTTGGCATAAAACGATTCCATCAACACGAAACATAAATCACGGGATTAATATATTTCTAGAGTTCAAATGGGACAAAGTAGAAGGGAATTACCCGGAATTCGGAACTACTAGATTATGATAGATGGAATATGCGAATTGTTCTCATAAGAAAAACAATGGATTCAGTGGTGACAGTCGCGGTTGAACCAAGACATATGATCATCATATCTCTTAAGAATCTTCATCTCTGTTCTTTGTAATTCTACAAAACTGTAATACTACGTTTTGTAATACAAAACTATAATAAAACAGTTTTGTATGCATTGTTTTCAATTTTACATTTCAAGAAAATGTAATGCTGTACGCGATTATTCTCTTACACAACTTGCACATATTTTTCTCTAGATTTATCTACTAAATGAAATAATTCTGTATATTTATTATAAAAAAATAACTGAAAATACTGTAGATTCGAGTGATTTTTATGTATTTTTTCACTTAATAAATGATAGTAACCATAAAAAAAATACAATTAACTGAATCTACAGTATTTGATTATGCAAATTACACTTGATAATAATTTTCTACCTTCAACAACAAGATAAGACATGTAACAAATTTAGTCATTCATTTATATTTATTAATTCTAACTTATATATATATATAATTTTTGTAATCTGCTTTTTTAATAACGAAATTTAAGAAGAGTTAGATCGCGATCCGGGATATAAACTTCGTCCTAAACGAGTTTAGTCACTGAAATCAGAGAATAAAAAATTGATAAAGGGTACGACCTTAGTGAACTTAGGTTAAGGAAAATTTAAATTTGACATTTCACTAAAATTAAATGGTCGCTCAAAATCTGACTATGAAGAATGGTTTAAATAATAAAAAAAAAATTCCGATTTTTTTTCCTTCTTTTTATGTAGTGCTATTGCTTCACATCTCCAAGATTTTAATGAGTTTAATCTATTTTTTTCATTCTCATCCTGTCCTGATTTCTATTTAAGTGAAAAATGAATGAAGTAATGCAAATATTTAAAAAAAAAAAAAAAATAATAATAATAATAATTTGTGACTCGAATCATGATGAAAATTAAATACGTTTGCGGTTACATTGTACCGATTTATAATTTTTGCTCGGTTTAAAAAATATTTTAATATATTTTATAGTTATATAAAATATAAAAAAACATCATTATAAAAAAGAATAAAAAATTGATTCACCGGTTGCAATTTAGATAAAAGAAAGGTTAACTATTAAACTTGGATGATTATACTCATTATAAACTATATAGAATAACTCCAATTTCCGGTTTATTACTTTTCCTTTTTACCTTTCAAGGTCAAAAATTTAAAAATACTCGGTTGGAAATTTCAATATAAGCAATGAAATATTGTACAGGATATAGTTGGTCTGATTTTTTCCTCTTCCATTTCTGAGTACTTTACTTATTAAGGCGCAATTTAAGTCATGAATGACCGTCGGTTGCCATCTAATTAATTCATTTTAATGAGTGAGGAAATTTGGGGACATTTTTCGGAAAATTCGATTGAGTCTGTGGGAATGTCGGGGAAATTTTTTCATGTATTAATTATAAAAATCTTGTTTTCTTTTTATTATTTTATCTTAAGCAAACAGTATAAATGCACCGGGAAATTCTATTTTTTGAGAAAATGCACAATGATCTCTTTATATAAAATGATTTATTTTGATTTTTAACATTAATTTTGTGATTGATTTTATTAAAATGTCGGAATATTGCCTTCAAAATCGCTTAAATTTTGAATTAAATGTTTAAAAAAAAAAATTCTTTACTCGAGGCGAATGCAATATTTATTTAAAAATAAACTATAACGTTTATTTTTTCAGGAAAGATAGGAGAAGGAAGGTTAAATCTTAGTATGCTATAAATAGTTCCTTTTATGAGATTAAAAAAAAGCGAGAGCACTGTTTACTCAAAAACACTGTATCATAATCAACTCTGCCAGATAAAATAATGTTTCCTTAATAGAGTTTTAGTAAGAAGCACAAGGCTGTAAAAATTTAGGTTATCCGAGACTGGTAATTATGGTAGCCTTGTTGAGAGCGTCTTCCGTAACGAAAATGATATTATACTATTGTATTGCACCACTGACAGAGAAAGTTAGTAAGGCGTGCAGTCAAGCGATATGCTAAGGAGAATTTACAAATCTCTTGTTTAATTTCATATCGAAACGTATATATACATATAAAAAAAAAAGATATGTAGGTAATAATAATTAACGTAAAAATAATCGAAGTTGTTTACTCGAGTGAAGTATCGATGAGTGAGTGTTTGTTGCACGACCATAGCTGACTAATTATTCATCACGCGAATCGATGCATTCAAGGTTAAAATCGAGTTTTAACTTTAAGAATTGCACAGAAAAATTAATTTTAATTTATCACAGTTTCTCTTTGGCTATCAGAACAATTGCAATGTTATTGAATAAGTAAGAAAATGCTGCTTGAGAGATTTCTTTTGTTAGTTACGTCGGCAGCATTTATACAGATTAATTATAAAATAATGAAGCTTAAAATAAAATTTATTCATATATATATATATGTGTGTGTGTGTGTGTGTGTGTATGTGTGTGTGTGTTTAATGTAGAATAACCTGATTAATTTTATCGCTTAATTAATAATCTTCGCGTGTGCGTAGTGAAATTTTAAAATTTTCTTGCAAAACATTTTTGTACTACACCCATTATTCAGTTTTGTATGAGAATCATAAACTGGATATCCGTAGAGAGTGAGGAAATAGCTATTAAAAAATAAAATGCGGTCAAAAAATATATAAAAATACAAATAATAATAATAATATTATCTACATACATTTTTAAGTTAATTTATTTTAAACTTCCGCATTGAGTAAGTTTTTCTTTTTTTAAAAAAGAATACTTAAAGAGAAAAAAATTTATTCTTTTATACGGAAAGATTAAAGATTATGGATAGATAATACACTTTCAAATTTGGAATTCAGCTAGATCCTGAAGGTATTTTTAACATTAACTGCCAGGTCGTTGGGGTGAAAAGTGCTATTTAGCGGAGTTAATTCTGAATGTTAACCTCTCCTGGATCTAAATAGAGAACGGTGACGTGGATGCAATTTTCCAAATAAGTTCTTCCTAATGCAAGAAAAAAGTTCGGTAAACATTCGGTGCGAAACTATCTGTTAAATTGTCTCAGGTTATAGGTTAATCTAAGTGTCAATAGACCACACATCGGTGAAAAAAAAATCTAGGACTGTTTCCCTGTCGTGTAAACAGCTTTAAAATGTTTACCTGTGCTAAAAATCATGAGAAAATTCCTAAAAATTAAATAAAAAAAATTCTAATTAAGAATACAGACTATTCATTAATAATAAAGCACAAACTCTTCATCGGCGAAGTAAAAAAGAGTTGAACGTTAACCTTTCAGATGCATATTGAAGTCAAAGATTAATCAGCCAGAAGCATAAACTGCGTGTCAAAACAGCAGAACTATAGCGCCCTGTTGAGTCAGTATCCTTTGATTAAAAAAAAAAAAAAGCGATAGATCAGACAATGAACATTTCTTCCGGGAAAACTTTAAAAAAAGTTGACAAGTATAAGCCCGGAAGTTTACGAATAACAGCAAAACGTGCGTAATTATTCAACAGAGTTAACTTGAACTAAGTTTAACATGTAGATGAAAGTCATTTATTCAGTTAGACAACTCAAAGTTTTCTTATCCCCTGTGGTGACATGGGAGAGGTTACTTTGACCCTTAGTGTCAGCTAACCTGTTTGACAATGTTTGGGTTGATGAAGAATACTGGAACCTAGTAATCTTACTAATTGTCTCGGTGAACAAACATGATATATAAAAGTGCATCTAGAGGTACCATTTTCCGTCACCTCTTCTCTAACCTCTAACTTAATTTCTCTTGCTGTTTTGACCTCATATAAGACCTAAGACCTTTATCGCAGTAGAGGTTGAAGTACAATCTAGTTAGTTTTTGTTTTTGTGAGTTGAGTGATTGTTAATCATTCCCATTACTACAAATGCCCATATTAAATCTTTGTTTAAAGGATGTTAGCAATTTATTGTTAACCTTTAATCAAGGATGGAAAGGGAGGAAAAAAACAATTATGCGCATGCATAAATTGACCATTGCTACGAGTTCAGGATGTGGTGATATGTATATATGCATCATTAAATAATAAATTAAGTCAAATAAAAGATTTTGAGTAAATTAAAATAGCGTATTTTTGTCAATGGATTTATTAATAAAAAATCCTCTTTTGAATATGTCTTCATTAGTTAGAGCGCATTTTATATAACACCTTTTTCAGATTACAAAAGGAAAATTACGATGGTCAGCTAGAACTTCAAAATTCTTACAATTATAGCAATAAAAACGTGTATAATTTATTATAGTTCCCTAAAAGGAAAAATATGAAGTCTTTTAATAATGATAGAGCAAGTCAATTTAACATTTTTAATGCTTTACTTATCGTATTGATTTATGGCATCGGATTTTCTAACTTGAATCCTGAAAATTTTTGCTGTTTTTAGTAAGACTTTACAAGATTAAGATTTAAAAAAAATTAATAAAGAATACTGCACAGAATAATAGACATTTTATTTTAAAAAAGGGGTCAGAGTATTATAAAGCGGAAAATTATTATAATACATGAAATAAAAATTAATCTGATTGTGATTGCTAAATATGTTTGTGAAATCTTGTAACAATTTAGACATATTCGCAATTTTCATTTGATAACTATTATAAAAAAATAATCTACAGAAATTACTTAATTTATAAAGGAAAGAAAATACCTATTAACGTTTCGCAGAAATAAATAAGAGTAAATTTTTAAAGAAAATAAAACGGAGTCAAAGAGAGAACATTTAAGTTCTCAATGCGAAAATCTAACTAATTTTTGAGATATATTTTCTGTTTATAATAACAGAATTCATAAAAATTAATAAATAAATTATATCTACAATAATTATTTTGTCAAAATTAATACTACTCTTAATATTTTGAATTTAAGTCATGGTAATAAATATAGTGTTCCGAGTAAAATGGTGATTGCATAATTAGAAGAAATATTAGTCGAGGGATATTAGAGTCGTTCATCAATGTCACATCTAATTGACGTCAGAATATCTACATTAAATTACCCTTCTAAAGAGGAAAAATGTCTCGTTTTATAGCCTATACGCATTATTGTTTTTGATCGTTATCAAACGTTAAAATGGAATGATAAGCATGTAAAGGTTATAGATTATTTAAATCGACTGATACAGTTTATATCATCTTAAATACATAAATTTTTTCTTAAATTTATGTATAATTCATCATCATTTTGATCATAAAGAATAAATCAAACATATTAAAAATCAGCAGAACATACTTTTGATACAATTTTTTTTTAGACGTTAAAATTGTTCAAAAATAATTAAAAAAAATTCTAAAATTATATGAGCATCATAAAAACATTATATTATTAAACAAAATTTTCATTAAAAATAAAATAATTATAACTTAAAACTGCAAAATTTGAGCATAGGAAACAAGGCAAAATATATTTTATAGACGAAAATTTTTTGAAGATAAATGGAAAATATATAATTATATATATTAATATATATATATATATATATATGTTTTCACTTATATGTGTTATATACTTTAATTATATATAATTAAAATTTTCTAAATTAATTATAATAATTGGTAAATGAATAATGTAGAAGAGAATAGAAAAATGGAATTTGTGTATAATTAACTCGAGGAATTATGAACTACTTAATAAATTTCTTTGAGTGGAGTGCTTTCTGCTATTGTATTTTTGATATGTAGCAAAGATTAAACAGGCTAAAATTGAAACAATGGCATTGTATCATTATTACTTTGATTCATGAATAATAAATATGAAATTTACTAAATTAATGATATCCTATATTATGTAAGTTTATTAATAATTATATTAATAAAATCATTATTTAATGAATAACTTAATTATCTATTTTTTATTTAATTTTTATACGAAAAAAATTAATTAAATTATTTTATCATTTATTGTAATTCAGAAAAAAAATTAAATATTTATATTTATACATATAAATAACTTAAAATTAAATTAATAAAATAACAAAACAGTAGTTTTTAAAATTAATTAAATAAACTATTTTTTTTTTTTTTTTGTATCTTTTCTTCTAAATTAAATAACAAGATAACTATTTTCTTTTCTCATATATTTTGTGTAGAAAATGAATTTTGACTGCCTGTTATCCCATATCATTGGCATAGTTTCCAAACCCGTTGTTTATAAATCATTAGTTTTTGTTTTCTAGAAACTAAAAGCTATTAAAATATCCATTTTTACTTTTTTTTTTCTGGTATAACAACGACATTAGTCGGTAATGCGTATGTTATAACAGATAAGATCTCCACGGTAATCGTATTGATGATCACAGTTTTTGAGATTAAAGCTTTAATGATATCGAATTTTTGATTAAAAGAAACGAAAGAAATCTCTTGTTTAATAGAGAAAGATTTCAGAAATTTTGTTAAAAGGAAATACCGAGGGGGAAAAAAAAAAGTTACAAGCTCATCCTATATTATTGATTATTAGGAGAAAGTTGCTTTCACAAGAATCAAAATATACTGAACTTTAATATAACAGCGGATGTATTCAACTTCCATTGTGCATTGTTCTTTCTAACAAAATCGTGAGACTGAAGACCTTCAGAAGACATATAAGACCAATTATTCACCACGAAACTATGTTTGTTAATGGTAATCTACTGTTGTATATTGTGAAGGAACCGGTTTATGATCGTCATTGGTTTATGCAGGAAAAATCAGTTTTTGGGAATTTATCTATATTCCTAAAACGCTAACAATTCTTAATTTAATAATGTTTTGCATAATTTAGAATAGAATAATGTCCATAATAAAAAAATAAATTATTTGTCGTTATCGCAACCGCATGCGATCTTAACTGCTAATACTTAGAAGCATTCAAACTTTAAATGCGATCAGATATTTAAATTATCAGTTATAACCGATTAAAATTCATAAACGTAATTTGCATATTCTGCCGTTGAGTTTAAATATGGAAATGCAAATTTCAAAAACAAAAAACAATTTCTGTAAATGAAAATGATTTAATTACAGTTTAGATCGGTAGTCATGACTTTATGACACTTCATTTTGCTGATAATCCATTTAGTTAACCTAAGGGGGCTCAATAACCAGGAAGTACAACAGATCAATTTGCATATATTCAAATTATTATAGTGTATGACGTTGTATTGTATACTTAACCTAAATTTTGACTCGATTAATTTCATTAATCGAGTGTTTAAACCAGTCATTCGAGTTGCTGATGATTTAAATGTAGTAAAACAACCAAATTAACATTAGAATAAATATATATATATATATATACACAAGAAAAATTATTCGGTACTGTTTAATTAAAAATATTAATATTTATAGGTCGCATCTTATAGATTTATATAGGTCTACTAAAATAACTTTCAAAGTAAGCAATTAAAAACAGTAGGCATTTTTTTTTATTAAACAAACAAAATTTACACTCAAGTTTGATTGTAGTAAAATCTGAAAGATCATTCAGGTATAAATACATGGAATGTAATGTTTTCTTATTTTTTTTTTAATATAAACAATATACAACGTGTTTGAAATCTGATAAAAAAAAATATATATAGCTCAGAAAAGAAAAATATAATATATACTAAAAAGAAGTACAAGTATCCACATATGTATAAAAGAATCACATTGTGATGGTGGAGATTAAATTGTTATAAAATGCCCTAGTATCCACTTTTTTGTAGTTTGAACTACAATATATTTTTTACAAATTATTTTTTTTAAACAATAATAATAAAACATTAACATTTCTTTTTTTTTATGATACATAAAGATTGCAATCTTTATAGAAGATTGGGAGAAATAAAAAAAAAAAATATAATAATGGTAGAAATGTTGACTTCGAGACTAGTATGAGAAGGCACATGTGGTGATATCATTATTTGTACTCAAGCAAAGCGATTTAAGTCTAAAATCGCTCGACTCATGTTATTAAAAACTTGCTTAGATTTTGTTGTTGTTATTATATTTTAAGTAGATTTTTACTGAAAATATTAAGTAGAAACGCATTTTTTTTTTCTTCTGTTTTTAGAAAATATAAATAGAAACACGAAAAATATGTACTGTATATAAACATACAGGTCTAAGTAAATTTGCCAAATATTGTTATAATTATGGCTTATTAAGGAACCGATATTTTGGACGGATTCAATCCTTTTATACAAATATATATATATATTTATATATTGCTGTTATGACTCGTTTAATTTAAAATTTTAACGTTTCTTATTATTATTTTTTTTACATATAAAAACAATAACAATATTTTTTTCCAGGGATTAAGTCGATGCTGAAAAATTTATATCCCTAATATTTAATGGCTTGACTGTAATTATTTGACATCACAGCATTATATTTTTATTTTAATTATTATCATTATTATTATTACTATTATTCTTTTTTTACCTGACATGAAAATAACCACGTGATTTGTCACATTTTCTACGCTAAGCGAAAGAACTTAATGCAATAATTCACAAATTGTTACCTTGGATATACACATAATAAAGCACTTGGTGAAAAACTGGCCTTGAACTTCGACATCAAACAAAAAAAAAAAAAATATATTGATGTCCTTAAGAAATGGGACCATAAATAATAAATGCATATGATACATCTCCTTCAGTACTTCTTCGGCGTGTTATATTTTATATCTTATTATTATTATTATTTCCTCTTCTTCTTTATATATATATATATAATATCGTTCTACGTTCATCTTAAGACGTACTGGGGATGTTAACGTGAATATATCACAACTTTTTAGTAAGATCGAGAGGTTTTTCTGATAATGTGGTGCATTCTTCAACTATGTCGACTCTTTCTTCTGTTTCGATTTTCTCTTCCTCGTCGATCGATAATTCAGGTTCTGGAATGGGTGACTTTTTTACAGATAAGTCCATTGGCTTT
>WUQG02010561.1:0-11892 GCA_011317285.2 Androctonus mauritanicus
TCACATTTTTGAAAATTGCATAGCATCCATCCTTTTTGAGATAAAATCCTTCCTGAACCCTCCTATTTTCACCCCCACAGTCGCTATCACAACGATCCATATGCCAACTTATTGCAATCTTCCAACTAGTTCTCTGTGCCAAATATCATAAAAAATGAAAAAAAAACCGTTTTCTTTAAATAATGTAGAAAGTACAACTTTGGATGCCTCATTCACATCTTATAACTTGGAAACAAAGCACTTTAGACGTCCTGTTGACTATACAAAAATGGCTTATTTTGAGCATTTCTACTTCCCTTATAAGTTTGTCTGCGTCGTTCTGGAATGCCCTTTATATAGATTCACTTCATATTTTTTGTAGATTAAAAATAAAAATTTAATCTATGATTATTTATTCAGATAATCCTTTATAAATTAAACTGAATAAATTCAACCCAGGATGTTTTTTTGTTGAAATTTCTGAGTTAGCATCTTGAAACTTAACAGTCTTAAGATTAACCATGTCAAATATGGAATAAATTATTTTTCTGATCTATTTTATAGACAATTTATATGGCGTATGGATCAAATCAAGTTTTATTTTATGTAGATGATTAACATTATTACGAGATTAGAAAGAATTCCTATGGGAATATCTGTTGGAAGTTTCTTCTTTATGAAGAAAAACTTTTTCCATCAGTTTGCTACGAATTTGTTAAATATTTTCAAACCGTTAGCAGTTTTTAGGTAATCAGCGGATTTTATTCCATTTTTTTTCTTCATTCATACAGTTAAGTAGAGTTTGGAAAATCCAAAAAGATGTGTAAAAATTCCGAAATTAAATTCAGAAAAATTATTAACACATGAATAGTAATGATTCATGTGTCGATCACAGTCCGTAAATTTAGAAACAAGACAATTAATATAACTGAAACTCTTTTAAAACAGGGTGCCAAAGTCCAAAGATATTAAAGAACGATGAAGTGACTACGATGATTCTCCGTTATTTTGACTATTATAATTTTGAAATACTTGTTCCATTAAAAATGGCGACTATTTGAAATCTGAAAATTCTATACAATGTTTAGTCTTTCATCAAATACCGGGTGATCATAAAATAATGTGAGGTGTTTTCTAGCGCATCATGTATTGGAGGAAACGTTACGAAATTCGATGGACGTATACAGTGGAAAATGCGGTTTCGATTTCGAAAGAAAACAAATTTAGTACCAAAATTTGCCAACAGGGGGACTATGCCGCAGAAGTGTAGAATGTGTGATTAAGGAATGTGTAGCAAACTACTAATGACGTATACTACTTATATGTATACTACTTATGGTAACTATGATTAGAAACCGCATGTGTCAAAACATAAATTTTACAAATTCATAAAATATTTTTCCATAACTTTTACAGATATAAATTTGCATATATATACAGATATAAATTTGCATATATATAACAGATATAAATTTGCATATATAAAACAACTGTTTAATTTCCGATAATGACAACTCACCATTCGATGGCAAGCAGTATATATGGTTTGGTGCACAGCTTAAAAATTCTGCAAATGAGATGGCACACATCACATTTGTCCTTGATGTGTGCCATCAAGGACAAATTTGATGTGTGCCATTAGCCTCAAATTAAAATATTCAACATGCTTGTCCTTGATGGCACACATCGAGGACAAATTTGCTTGCCCTTGATGGGACACATCAAGGACAAATTTGCTTGCCCTTGATGGGACACATCAAGGACAAATTTGCTTGCCCTTGATGGGACACATCGAGGACAAATTTGCTTGTCCTTGATGGGACACATCGAGGACAAATTTGCTTGTCCTTGATGGGACACATCGAGGACAAGCAATTAATCTTTTTTTTTTTCCAAAAAATCAATCCTTGATTTTTTGGAAAAAATTAAAATATTTAACATGCTCATCCTTGATCATGAGTGCTGAGCACTCATGATCAAGGATGAGCATGTTGATCAAATTAAAATAGGATGAGTACTCATAAAGGATGAGCACTCATGATCAAAATTAAAAATAAAGGATGAGCACTCGTGATCAAATTAAAATATTCAACATGCTCGTCCTTGATCATGAGTGCTTAGCACTCATGATCAAGGACGAGCAGGTTGAATATTTTAATTTGAGTCTAACGCTATGTTAAAGAATATTTCAACATAATAGCAAAGGCTGATGGGAATTTCCAGTGGCGGATTTTCGCATAGGCGTTGAGGTATTCGCTGCCAGCCTTTCATGTTTAAACCTCAAAACCGACAAAAATGTCTTATTTTAGTTTAGAGAATAATGTTCATATCACTCGTTTGGACAGGTGTGAAGATAATTCCCCACTTTCGAATTTTTAAACTTTTTCTTTTAAATTTGATTTGCAAGTTGTTAGCATTTTTTGCACTTTTAATATTTTCGTTTTCACTCTCGCCGTTTGGGCTCCACAGTCAAATATTGTGTCCAACTCTATATCTTATATGAGATTTAAGTCTATTTATTTTATTTATTTATTATGAATCTATTCATAATATATTTATTTGTATCTCAATACAGTATTTAATACAAATCACATTATTATAAATAAAAATTTCTGTTTTATAAACATTTTTTGTACTATAAAAAATATCAATTTTTATCAATTAAGACATAATTAAAATTGAAAATAAAGAAAATAATATCGAAGTTTCATAATTCTTAAACTTTCTCCATGTTCAAATAAAATTTTAATATATATTTTTTAAATTGAAAAACAGAAAAAGTCTGAGCAGAGAGAATTGAGCAATATCAAACCGTTCTCTTTATTCTATCCTGAAATGCTTTGCTCCTTCAATGTGGCTTCACTGCAGTTACGTGAATATTTACAGGAAAGCTATCAAGTGACATATATTCTTTCCTGGCAGAAAACTTGTCAAATATGATGTACAGGTAAATGTTTTAAATAATTATGGAGAAGGAGTTTGCTTTAGTAAAATTCTAGAATCTTTATCTTAATCTAATTATTTTAAAAAATTTTATAAAGTCTAATTTTTTACTCAGAGCACTTGGAATTAATGAGGTTTTAAAATACAGTAAAATGTCGTTAATTCAAAAAATAAGAATATTTTTTATTATGTTTTTTTTTAATCAGTGCTTCTGTAGAGATTTATAAGACGAAAAAAAGCTTATTCTGAAACAGTTTTACAGTGCATCAGTAAAACTGAAAAACAGGAAACTTTCGCTACGTTTTCTTTTTTAAATCATAGTAGGAATAATTATGAAAAAAAAAAAATGAATAATCTTTAAAAAAATTTATTTTATGAAAAATTTACCTATATTTTTATAACTAATAAATTTCTAGAACAGAAAAATAATACATATATATTAATAATCTAATCGTTATTATAGTGTTGGTTATGCAAATTGCAAAATAAATCTTATGAAACTACAACGATGGTTTGAAAGGATCGAGGTGCAAATAAATTTTGGGGCCTCCTAACATTCAAAAATTTTGAAATTTAAAGGAATAGAAAAAGAAAACAAATTTTCTTTAAACTTTTTATTTTCACATTAAAAACAGAAATTATAAGTAAACCTAAGTATTGAAATATAAAGAACTGAATAACTGATTGATTAATAAAGTAAGAATATATTTATGTATAAAATTTCGCTTATGTTTAAATCCCATATATCAAAACATAAATTTTACAAATTCATAAAATATTTTTCCATAACTTTTACGGATATAAATTTGCATATATAAAACAACTGTTTAATTTCCGATAATGACAACTCACTATTCGATGACAAGCAATATATATATGGTTTGCGTGCACAGCTTTAGTATTGATTATCATGTAGTTTTTGATTTTCTATATAAATAAAAATCTTCATGTTAATTAAAGCTTTAATCTGCATATTGTTTCAAATCATAAAGTTATTAATTCAAGGCGTAACAAAATTCCTAAAATAGTTAGAACAAGAAAAATGTGTATGAAACACAAATGAACACGAAATAACATTAATATCTACTCAGGCACAGAAATGTGGACTGATTGATTCCCACTCCTATTGAAAGCTATGTACTGTATGCATAGAAAATGCAATCTGACAGAACTTTATAGGTTGCCTTATAAAAAAGAATATATAGGGAAAAATCAATCGAAAAATTACATAAATGCAAAAAAATTCATAGTTAAAGATCTATAAAAGAATACTGTCTACAACCTACGGCTTTGCAGTGAAGGCAAATTGCAGAGCAACTACATAATCACAACGACGTTTGCCTTTTGAAATGATGCATTTTTCACTATTCTCGGAATTCTAGAACATTGAATGGTAGTTTTATGAAATTACAAGTCGTGCATCATAATTTAAAAATCCAAATAATTGCATATTGATATAAAAAAAGGCTTAATTAACGCTTCTTACCAGATCAAATCATCCAAATAAAGAAATCTGGTGGAGGAAGTGTAAAGATATGAAGCTCATGTTTTGAACTTGTTAGACCGTTAACTGTAACGTTCGAATCCCGAAAGTTTCTGGACAATTTAATGCTATCGTATCTTGTCAATTTTACGAAACTCAGCTCTACTGGTTTTTACGTGTTAATGTAATAAATGTATTGGCAAATGTAAATGAAAACTTGGCACAAGCTAATGTATCGGTTGCACAATCTCATTCCTTTTAAAGAAAGACGAAAAAAATTTTCCTCTGCTTTCTTTCAAACACTATTTAATCCTTTATGTAGAAAAATTGCTATCAATTCTATTAAAGGATACAAATATTCTTTTTTTTTATATAAATAATAATAAAAGTTTTCATGAATTCAACTGATATTGAAATATTTTGATAAGGAAGTACATATATATATTATTAGTATGCACGATCTTTTATTGTTATTATTCGAAATTATGTTAAAATATGTATATTTTAAAATCGGTCAGAATTAATATTTATTTTAACTATATTTGACTAATTTTTTTCGATTATTTCTAGTTTTTAACATCCGCATATTAACTAAAACCGGTTGCGAGTCGGCCATTACGACATTTATTCATCCATTAATTTAACGATCGTTTGTAAACATTATCGTTATATAGAAAATATAAAATTATATTCTCATTAATTTAAGTAAAAAAAAATATATATATATACAATTTATAAGATAATATTATGCTGATTAATCTGCGATTTTAAATTAAATTTACATCAAGAAATTATATTTTGAACGTAGTCACCTCATTACTTCTTTTCGGTTGGCAATGTCAAAACTCTTATTATCTTGTCTGTCAAAATACAATTCTTTATTTATTTCGAATGGGTTGATGCGAGGGGAATTTTAACGAATTCTTTGTTTGTACAATCAAGTGGAATCTAAAAATAGTTTTACTCTTATCAAATTTCCTGGAAACAGCAACCATTTCGAAATTTTATAAATTCTGCTTTTTTTGTTTGTTCCATTGTTAATGAAGAATTGCAATCCATAATTATACTACGTCAGAAATTGTTTGTCCTGATATATTATTTATAATTATCGTTTCAGGAAACATTTTTTTCCCTACTATATATATATATTAGAGAATTCAATAGTTCTTTGCCAGATTTAAGGAGAAAAACAATATTGTCTAGCATTCATCAAAATGAAACACGGAATCGTTTTATTGATAATGATGATAGCCGACACGTGTTTTATTAAAAGTGTAATACCTACAAATGTAGAAGTCACTAGAATCGAAAATGAAGACAAGACTTTACAAATATTGAAAAATATCGAGATTAGAGTGAAGAATATTTTAAAAACCGTTACTAAAACAAGTCTTCCTTACATGATGAGAATGGCCGAAGAAGTAAATGTATCATCCTCTTGTATGAGAACTGCCATTTGGTTCTTAAGAGATTTGGTAAAATTAAAGGATTGGACTTTAAAATGTAAGCACTTTAATGTAAATTTTAGTTACTTATATACATTAATAATAATTATTATTTTGGATAATTTTTTATTAAAGCATGAGAAATGATTTTGATAAATCGATCCTCATTATGAAGTGATTACTGCTTCCTCGGAAGCATAAAATACGTTTTTCTTGTTTTGAATTATAAATATAAGAAATTAAGCTGTTTATTTACTTGTTATTTATATCAGAAATTGTATTTCAATAAATTATGGAGTAAAAATAAATGATATAACTCGTATCATCAAGTTGAGAGTTAAATATCATTTATTTTTAGTTACAAGTCGCTTTGAAAATTTTATCTTAGATACAAGTGCCTGAATATAACGCAAAATATAAACTTTTAAAATATTTCCTCAGATAATAATGTAAATTTTGGAGGCAAAAAATTGCCTCCAGATGTAAAAATTTGGAGACAAAAAAATTGCTTCCAAAATTTACACTGTTATCTAAGGAATTATTTTAAAAGTTTACATTTTGCGAGGAATCTAGAAACTTGAAGGCATTTTTTTGCCTTCAAATTTCTAGATTTCTCGAAATTTTGAGGCGGATTTTTTTTTTTTAATATATTTTCTTAAATATTACTCTTTTACTTGTTTTGCTACTAATGCAGGAAACTGATAATAATCAATAAAATAAAAATATACGGAAATATTCAACAAAATATACGAAGATATTTTTTATTTGTTTTAATAATATTTATAGGAAACATTTAAAAATAATTATTTGGTCGTTTTATGCGAATTTAAATTTATTCTTATTTTTTTTTCTGGACGAATTGTTAAACTTGCTAAATCTAAAGCAGGAATCTCTAAACTTTTCGCTGTGAGGGCCACATTGGGTACTTAAGCACTGTTCAGCGGACCGTAGCAAAAAAAAAAAAAAAAAAAACTCTAGAACTAGATATGTGAGTTTTATTGAAAGCAGATAAAAAATAATTACAGAGCATGTGAGATTAAATTATTGTATATAGACAACGAGCACTATCACCAAATTTTCATATTTTCATCATAAATTATAATAAAATCATTAATGCGAATGATGTAACCGTGTTTGTGTTTTTAAAATCTTTAATAAGATATTTAAAAATACAAACATTTATCTGATGAATATTTGAAATCGTTACTTGTAATTGGCACTTCAAAATTTGAACCTGAGTTTAATAATTCAGGTTCAAATTTTGAAGTGCTAATCACAAGTATAGATTTCAAATGTTCTTCGGATAAATTTGCCCTGTATTTTGGCTTGATATGTTTCATTCGGAAGAAAGTTTGTTCGCAAAGATAAGTTGTCCAAAAATATAGATAAATAGTCTAATTGGCGTGTCGGATGAAATCATATCGCCGGCCGTAGTTTGGAGATCCCTGCTCTAAAGCAGCGATTTTCAATCGAAAAGTAGTGAGAAGAAAAAAATTGAGGAATGAAAATTATTATTGAGGAAAATTTTCGAAGTGTTTTATATTTATTTTTAATAAAAGACCATTAGGAAAAAAAGTAAATAATAACAATTTTTTATTTTATTAAAGTTCAAAAATCCATGCTCAATGTTATTATTTTTAAAATATTTTTTGAATTTTAACTATTGAATTCTTAATTGTAATCTTAATAATCGAATTTTTTATGATTAAATCTTTCATTTAAAAAATTGAGGATGTGTTTTATCAATTTTAGGGCAATATTTAGTGTGCTATGAATTGAAAAAAAGGTTGAAAATTGTTGCTCTAAAGCAGTTTCCTCAAAGTGGGCGATATCGCTCCCTGGGGAGCGACTGGGTCATTAAACGGGTCGTCAAGGGGCAAGGGGGCATGACTCTCCATGTCTCCTACCGCCAACTTGCTGCTTGATGTCCCCTTTAATGATCCAGACGCTCTTCAGGGGGGGCGATATCGCCCGCTTTGAGAAACATTGCTCTAAAGAATTGTGAGATTTTGCCGAAACAATGAAAAATATCTCAAAAAATCCATTAAATTTATTTAAAAGAACATTTATTGTCTATAAAATTTATATAAAAAATAAATTTTCCTCCATAGTTCATTTCGTCATCGCATTTTTGCAGTTTTCACAAGCAATAAAACTTCACACATCAATGAACACAATCGTTGTAATTTTGACTACTTATTTTGTAAAAGTTCTTTACAAATCAGAATAAAAAAGTCGCATTGAATTCTCCTTAAGATTTCTAGGTATATGTTGTCATTGAATACAATGTCAATGTCATACGGACTAGACGGTCTAGAATTTAACACGAATTCTCGAAGTGCTTGATGTATAAAAAATACATCAATTATTCTTCATCGAATAAACAGAACTCGTTTTTAATAACAAAATAACAAATATTTTTAATATTTTGAATTTTTTTGTAGACTGTTTTCATTCTCTAATGCAGCGGTTCTTAACCTTTTTTAAGGATCTGCATCCCCTTGAATTTAAAAGTAAATTCTCTCACCCACTTGAAAAATGTATTTATATTTCTTTATTTAAGAAATTACATCTATTTCAAGTTTATTTTTTTATTAGAAAACATACAAATAAACATGTACATATTAAATAATATCTCATTTTTAATGGCTACGTTCGTATTCAGAGTATGCATACATACTGGTTGATAGTGATCGTATCAATCAGTTTTTTTTTGTACTGCATTTGTTGGTAAGTGCAATGCGCTGAAGCAAAGGTAGAGAGTGTAATTTTCAATGGAAATTTAGAAATCTCTCTCGCATCCCCGAAAATGCTTTCTCTCATTCGAGGTTAAGAACCATTGCTCTAATGTTAAACGCCACTTGTCTAAATAACCCGAATATTAAAATTCTTTATATTTAATATCCAGATTTTCTTCACAATTCTGATCTGTTAGTGTGCCTGCTATCAAGTAAAGAACTAGGTTTTACTGACGTCATTTTTTACAAAATGTCGCCTTCCATTACTTTAATTTCGCAGTTTTTTAGCGATGAGCCATTAAAATGGTTTCAGCCATTTTAATCGCCCTTCTTCTTTTTTTTCAACCATTTTATCAAAGCTTTTAAAATGGTTGAAAAAAAGAAGGGTTCTTCGCCTAAAAAGAACTTTAAACTTCTTAAAACAATATGAATTAAGAGGAAAAAAAAGGCAGATTAAACTTTGATTGCCAGGAATCTACACATCAGTCATTTATCTCCAATATGTTAGCTGTAACAGCAAGTAAACGTAAAACTTTGCTGATGACATTTTAATATACTGGGTATATTATATATATTTAATATTTTTATACAATTATAGATTTGAGAAAATATGGATTTTTTGGGTAAAGTTGAGCAGGTGACGTAATTTATTCGGTTTTGGCACTTCCTAACATTTTCTATCTACGTTAAATAACCTTGTTTTATTTATAAACTACTTCTTTTGTAATGGACGCAGGCAAATAACAAGAATATTAATAATCAAGTTGTTTAGGCAAGTGAACGCTTAACATAAGTTTCCCTTTTTTTTTTGTTTAAATGAAATTTAAATGTTATATAGTTGCTGCAGTTCTTAAACTGCAGACCGAGGTTTTTTCTAAAGGCCACGAATCTTAAGAATGAATGATGGTTAGACACTTAATTATTTGAATATTTTTGTTATTAGTCCATTAAAATATGTTTCGTAGAATTAAATAAAAATTCTATAGGCATATAATAAATAATATCTATTTATTTTTAATTTTTTGAATGACAGTCAAAACTCAGATGAGTAAATGAGATGAGTTTTTATTTTTCTCTTTTAAGATAAAATCAGTAATGAATTTAAAAGAATAATAAAAAAATTAAGTTTTATATTATTATTATTATTATGTTGTTTATCAATATGAGCACGGAATAACTCCGAAACAAAGTGCTATGTCGGACAAGAGTCAAGACATAGCTACTTGTGATGTTTAGTTGTAACTAACTATCTGTGTCAGTGCTGAGAAACTTTCTTACTATGTTACATGTATTGAATAGTGATGCCTTTTGGGGTGTAGATCTAGTGTTTTGAGGCTTTTGAATAGATTGTGAGGAATTATTCCTGTTGCGGATAGAATGATGGGTATTGTGACTACCTTTTGCATTCCCTAAAGAGGCTTAATTTATTGTGAGAATTCTATGTATTTGCTAATTTTTTGGGTGAATGCATCCTGGATGTTGTGTGTGTTGGGTATTGAGATGTCTATAATGTAGGTAACTTTGTTTTGCTTGTCTATGAGAGTGATGTCTGGTTTGTTGTGATGTACGGTTTTTGTCTGTTAGGATTGTTCTGTCATAGTACATCTTGTGTGTCGAGTTTTTTAAGATTGTATCTGGTATGTATTTGTAATATGGTGTGAGTGTGCTTATTAATTTGTTTGGTTGCAAGCTTTTGGTGTATTATGTTTGCTACTTGATGGTGTCTGTATAAGTAATCTGTTTGTGCAAGCAGCTTGTAACTCGACACATGTGTCGAGTGCAAGCTGCCCGAAACGACACATTGTGCAAGCTGCTTGCACAATGTGTCGTTTCGGGTGCTATGTGGCATTTCCTACATGTGTCGTTTGTCAATGTGCTGTCCTTCAGCATGTATTTTCTTAGCTTTTCGTGCTTATTACCTGGTCTTGTATTGCTATTATGAACCCTTCTGTTTCTGTAAATAGATCCCCCTGACTAACCATATTATTATTATTATTATAAATAATAATTTATTTTTCTTTCAGTGATGGATGCATTCGGAAAAGTATATCCAAGTATATTAAAAGGAAATCTGTGGTTTCGCGGAGATTACGATGAATGTGTTAAAATAGAATTTAACGATAATAGAAAAAATTCCCTTAGAAGTAAAACTGATGTTATTCGTGGAAAATATTGTTCAATAAGCATAAAATTAAATAGACTGTTTAAAAATCCCGAAGGAAAGTATAATAACGTCACAATGATACGACTTTTCACCGATTTTCTTGTGAGTACCTGTTTCGTTATATTGATTTTGATAGAAGAACATCTTAAAAGGAAATAGAGAATCATGTATTCATGTTAATTTTCATTTAAATTAGAATTTATGAGAGTTTTCTCGTATTTTACGAATCAGGAAATTCCGATTTTTCTTGTACATTTTACACGAAATATAATAACACTGGTATAACTGAATTTCTCGTAAATTTATATAAAATTTACGAGAAATTATACGTATAATTTAGATATATTTTTATTTTATACAAAATACTCCGATGTCATATAAAATTTTAATTCGTATTTTATATAAAATTTTAAGTTTGTTCGTAATTAATATAAAGAACGAGTGATCGTATAAAATCGGAGTTTCTCGTACTTTAAATAGGGTGTATCAAAATTGCAATAAACAGATTCATGATATTCTGCAGTCAAAAATAAGCAAAATTTTTAAAATAAACAGTCTTAATCACTTTGCTATTACTTTACTTTTCCTCCTATTGTTATTATTAATAACAATTCAAGGAAAAGTAAAGTAATTATTATTATTAATTGTTATTGATATGGCAATATTAATAAAACGAAGGCGGTATCAAATATTCAATTGAGTAAATATCGATTCATTCCCGGAAATTTGTAATGTATTTGCTAAGATACATTACAAAATGGTTTTTGAAATGTATTTGCTAAGATATTACTTTTACTTTTCCCTATTCATGCAATATAAAAACTTTCAGTTTAATAGATAATGACAAATAAAAAAATATCCGGAAATGCATTTAAGAAAATATACGAAGACCATTTCTATTAATAATACCATAATTTGTTTTCCATTGTCTTAATAATACTTATCGGAAATATTTTAAAGTAATAATTTAGTGTTTTTATGTGAATTTAAACTCATTCTCATTTTTCCTGGACGAATCGTCAATTCTGTTCAATTCAGTCATTCATAAGAGATGTACAGTCTGTTTAATAAAGGTGTAGACATCATCCGTAGGAGCAGCAATGACAGGAAGTAGATCACTTACAATGTCTGGAAATTCAC
>WUQG02010572.1:0-11891 GCA_011317285.2 Androctonus mauritanicus
TACAGTCAATAACTACAAAATAATGGAGGTGGCTCATCGAAGGAACCGGCCCAACGATAGCAACCTTCCCCTAATTAGTGAAAAGGTTAAGTTATATTTGCAAGCAATAGAAAAAACTGTGTATAAAATTCATAATCTATATTTTTCTATATGTTTTTATAATTGTATTTGTATTTTTTATACAATAATTTCATCAAATTATATATTAAATCATTCAGTTTGAATAAACTTCCTTCGATAGCTAACGTAGGTATTTTATAGATACACGAATATTGTAAAATTCCGGAAAATGATGTAATTCGCATCAAATATGGAATCGATGATAATGGAAACATTTGCGGAATTAAAAATGAGAAATATCAGAATATTTCTGCTTCCGGACAGGATATGACAGATAAAGAGTAAGAGAACTTCTTAAACTGATAGCCTACATATCTCTAGATCAAGTAAGTATATTCAAGTAAATATTTTAGGATTTTGAAGAGTTGTGATCGACTTGGTTATGTATGCCAAGAACCATCAAAATGTGTTTCCCAATGTCCAAAAGGATACAGAAGATACAGGCAAGTGAACTTTCTCCATTTTATGCTTTGTTTTAACAATTTTTTGTTTAAAATATTATTACGAACTTATTTTAAATGCGTAATTATGTGCAAGTAAGTAAGAATTTAATATTTCGTTTCTGAATTATCTAGAAAGCAAAATTATTTATTTATGTGTGTGTATGTGTAAATAAATTAATTCTATCAAAATTTCTTTTAATATCTGCTTTAAATATTTAAAAAGTTGTAATGTTTTATAGCTTTATTATTATTAACCAGTGCAGACCCGATTATGAAGGGGAAAGTCATTATAAATCCACCAAATATACTTTATCGGTAAGTTTTGATAACCTATTAATTTTATTTTTATTCTATATTAATGGGAGTTACCATGAATAACTATATAAAAATTGTTCCTCAGAGCTGGATTGAAGATATCGCTGCATATAAAAGTGATATTATATACCTTTGTACAATTGCTTTCTGTAAGAAATTTTTAAAAATTTATTATGTATTTTAATCACATAAAATTTATTCATTTGAGTAATTTATGCAATCAAAATAAAATAAAATATTTCTGTTAAATAATTTGTGCTCTTCGGTATGCAATAAGTAACATAAAACAACTTTTCGATTCATATCGGGTTGTTAGAATGGCATTGGAATAAATTTGTAACTTTAAGCATTTATTGAATAATTTATTAATACTAAAACCTACAACGTAAACGTAATAATAGAGACTGAGTCACAATACAGTATTTGTGTCTTTGCTTTATATTGTAACAGTAACCACATCTTTCAGTTCATCCATTATTACGTCATTTTTATAGATTTTTTTTTCCATTTTGTTTTTATCCATTGATTTGTGCTCTTCAGTATGCAATAAATAACATAAAACAACGTTTTGATTCAAATCGGATTGTTAGAATGGCATTGGAGTAAATTTATAACTCTAAAACATTCATCGAATTAGTCACAGTTCCTAAAAAAAGCAATTCACGCGAGAAATGCTAAGGCATTGTTACATCACGAAAGCTAAAAACATAATGATGTATCTATGTGATATAAACAATGCTTTTACGTAGCAATGACATAATAATATCATCAGGATGGTCACATGGAAGTCTGTTGGCCTTCTATTCTAACGGATCCGGACTTAATACCGTCCTAAATATTTTTTTCAGGGAATCCGTTCCCTGCTCATTGAATCCCATCCTTCATTTAACGGTTAATTCCGCCACGAATGTGGATGGCTAACGATCCTCTCGTTTAATACGCAACAGATGAAAAGCAAAACAAAAAAAAACTATAAAAATGACGTAATAATGAAGTGTGGTTATTGTTATGTCATAAGACTGAAGATGCAAATATTGTATCGTGAAGGAATCTCCATTATTATGTTTACGTTGTAGGCTTTAATATTAAATAAATGTCATTTGTTTGATAATTATGAGAAATTTACAGGAATTTTTTTTTATTTTTATAATATTATTTAACTTTTTTTCAGTTATAAATTTTATAATTCTCCTTTCCATGCGTTTTTTCGCCGGAGCAATTATTTGGATAATCATTGGAACAGTTGGCTTCGGATTATTACTATTGACTCTTCTACTTTGGTAAGAATTAAAATGAATTTTAATTTATATAACCTAATATTTTAAATTTTATTCTTAGTTTTAATATTTTATGTGCAGGTTGATCTGGAAAAATAGATATACTTTATCGGAGAAAGCAATGGGTCCTGAACACGAACGATTAAATTTTGAATCATATATGTTTTATACTATTTCCATAATTTCCACCATTACTATGGTAAAAAAAGAAAGTGATTTCAATTTAATGTGATTTTTGAAATTATGAAATTAATTTAAAAAAATTAATAATTTTTCAGGTAATTTATGTGGTTATTATTATAAGTATGAAGAAGAAGATGCATTTGGTAATATTTAATTAAGTTTGTTCATAAATAAATATACATTTGATTAATTAATCATTTATAAAATATTAATATAATTAATGCAAACATATTAAATATTTATTTAATAAAAATATTTTTATACGAATAAATGAAAATAGAAGTTTATATTATTTAATTAACGGTTCTAGAATAAATATACTTATGTTCAAAAATTATACTTTTATATTGGTTAGAGAAAATTTTCGCTTAAATATTTTCTACTTTGTTCTAGTAAATACAGGAATATCTCGCTTAGTGCGGTTTATAGTTTGCTCCTTAGAATTCAATTATTGCGGAATGATGTTCTATAGGCCTAATGCAATAATTTGTTTATCATTCCGTTATAAAGAAATTTTCTAAAAATTTTAAAATGTTATAAATACAGTACAGTACTTGTATATATAATTTATCTATTGGTCTATACTGCAAACAATGTTATATTTCTTATTTTTAGCATTTAGTTATTGCTATAATTTATTATAATTTTTATTATATATAAATTTTAAAATTTTATTATTATTTATCATAATTCTAAAGATACCAACTACATCATTTAAATAAATAATGTCTTTTTTATATTGTACTTGTTCTAACATGTATTAGCTTGTGTAAACATGAATTTTTAAAGATTTCACAAGAGTGTTATTGATACAAATGAAAAATGTATACTTTAAAAAATTAAAGCTATATGTAGTACCTGTATATAGTTTATACGCGTACGGGTATACTGTATTATATATAAACATATATTGCAATAATAACAATACGAGGTCTTTACAGTAGTGAGGCAGAACTTCTGATCCTACACTTCGTCAGTTCTAATTATATTTTAAGTGAAAAAAATTATCGTTAAAAAGGAATGGTCATTTTCTCCATTGTATATATTTCCGATCATTGCGAATTCAGTTACTACAGTGCAATAATTTTCTGGAAAGCATTAACCGCAATCTAATTCCTGTACTGTTTTTTAAGTAACAGATTCTCTTTCAGCTTTGGAAGCATTAATTAATCAGCATTTGTTCAACATCTTAGTAGTTAACTTTAACAACAAATGTCAATTAAAAATTTAGAAAACAAGCATTTGATTTGCATAATAATTATACTACTTATCTTTCAGGTGGCTAGTTTATTTGAAGAAGCTGGTAAAGCTATTAGAGATATGCCGATGTTGTTATTTCAGCCATTATGGGTAAATACAAAGAATTTTCTAATTAGAATTTAATTAAGGCAATCAGAAAAATGTTAACAGTTTTACTGATTCATAAAATTATTTATAATGTACATTTGACCATTCAAATGTACATTATAAATAATTTATCTTTCCAACATCCGATTTTTTTTAATGAATAATTAATTAAGAAGAACGAATCTTATATATACAGTATATATATATATATAAGATTCGTTCTTCTTAATTAATTATTCATTAAAAAAATTTGAATGTTGGAAAGAATTCTGTTGTTTGACATTCAACATGATGGAAGAATTGTTGAATGTCTGTCCATTAGCACAATAACTCTCGTTATCATCATCCAGTTTGAATAAAATTCAGATATTTTATTGAGACATACAGTATTAGAGAAACTTTTCGAAAATTATCAAAGTGAGATCAATATTATTGGAGTAATAAGAGAAAATATGTTCAGAATCGGTGAGGCAAAGAGGTCCCCGCAAATATCAGGTCATCCCAAAAGTAATGTGGTTTTAGCATGAAGTTTTGAAAGGATATAAAAAATAAATCACTTGCTAATTTAATCAATTATATATTCTTTATTTCAATCAATAACACTCTTCCAACGTTGTGAAAACTGTAAAAATTCATATTTAGACAAGCTAAGACATGTTTTAACAAGTATGGTATAAAAAAGACATTATTTTTTCGGATGATCTAATATTACATGATTTCAATAAATTTCAACTCGTTATTTCTTACATTTTATAATATGAATAGTTTGTTTACATATTTAATTAATTAATATGGATATTTGTTCTAATTTAATTATAGTGTATCTAATATTATTATTTCTATATAATGTAAGATTCGTGATTCTAAGAATTCCACTTTATTTTGTGAATTATTAAACTATGGCCACAGGACAAGTAATGGAAACATTTATATAATTCATTCGAAGAGCCTTAACTAATTGATATTTCTTGTTCCTGCTAAACACGATCATTTCAGCTTAGTTTTATTTATGAGAGGAAATATAATTGGCTACAGTATAAACTAATGAGAGCAGGGATTTGGAAATTATTTGTCTTCTTCTTGCTATTTACACAGATGTTATAGGATTTAGAAATTAATGGCTAACTGGGATTTTATTAGTAAAAATTAATGTTTGTTTACAGTCGATCATTAATTTTTAAATCCTTCACTCCCATTCGTTCATATTATCAATCAATGATGTTCTTTCTTATTAATAAGTTCTAAGATAAAGTAGGTAGTATGGCATAAACGAAAAATAATATTTTAGTTATTTTTTTTGCTTATTCTGCGTATAAATTAAATAGAAAAAAGAACTTTAAAGACCTGTGTACATGTGTATTCAGATCATTAAAGTTGACTTTAGTACGTTTAGTTAACTTAATTTAGCGTAAAGGTTATTTTACGTTACCAGTTTGCCATTTATTTCTCAAGTATACTTCATAAGCGCTATTGCTTATAAAAAATTTTAATCTAATTATATGAGTTTATTTGTTTGAGATTTTAATAAATATTCTTTAAATCATTACAAGAATGTATAATTCTGCAAAAAGTTGAACATTAAGGAAAACAATAACGTGATGAAATAACTGCATTTTAAATTTCAATGAACCTCTTATCTCAATATTGGACTTGTTTTTTGTTACATACATGATATTTTCAACTATTTTTATTTTGTAAATAGAGAATAAGTGATAATCAAAGAAAAACTGTTTCTCTGAAAAATAGTTTAATAATAATATGCTATTACTTCGACTAAACCAACGATTTATATAGGGAAAATTTTAGATGACTTTATTTAAACAGTATAAAAAACAACTGTACAGATACAATATCAAACTTTATTGAAATCTGTGATATAATTCAATTTTTATATGAGGAGAAAGAAAATTTTTGTATGCAGGATAAAGAAAAGAATAAAAGAAAAACTGATGTTTCTCTCGAAATTTCCTGAAGTTCTTCATTAATTAGATTTGATCCTTCGAATTTTCCTGTAATGTATTTCATTGCAATATCATTCGAATAAAAATATTAGACCTATAATAATAATAATCAATTTGAATCTGAATTAAAAAGAAGAAGCATAAATTGTTTACTAACGTAATATTTGTAGCCATAACATAAACGAGATGTATGAGTTTAAATTATTTAAAAAAATTAAATATATTTATCAAATATATATTAAACTAATAAATTAACTTTTTTTTTGTTTAACAGACAATTATTTTTGCTACATTCGTCATCTGGTTTTGGTTTGAAGGAGTGATGACATTTTATTATGCATCCAAACCATATGTCATTCAAAGAGAGATAATATATCCACCATCTCGCAAATATCTAAAGGTAATGATGAAATAATATAAAATTAAATATAATTTTTTTATAATCTCAATTTATAAATTATTCATGTGTGAAAATATGTTATTATATAATTATGTACACAGAATTTTCTCACAAAAAAATTTAACATAGTTATACCTGAAGATATAACCATATCAATATTTATTGATATAAATGGCATATATAAAATATGCAAGTATTGGTAGATATAGTTTTAATTTATATTTAAATATATTTATTGATATTTTTATAATCTGTAGATGCAAAGTATCGGAAAAATATTTTTCAATGAGAATAAATATTTTTCGTAAATAATTTATAGCTGAATAGCGCAGTTTGAAGAATACAGTATAGATATCAGTCGACCGACATAATTCATAGGCAAACTAATTAAAGTTAAATTATATTACAGAGAAAAAAATGAGAAAAATAAATAATCTTCTATGATACTGGATGAACTGAAATATAATTTTATATGGTTTCTGAATTTGATTTTTATTAAATTATGGAATTGCATGTTTATATTTGATTTTTAAATAAGCTTTTATTCTAAAACTTATCAGTAGAAAATTAAACTGAAGCTTTTTAAACTTTCTGAAATTAAATCCAGATTTGATTTAGAATGTTTGTATGAGGTCATCCCAAAATGTTTTTTTTTTTATACTATACTTGTTCGAACATGTCTCATCTTGTCTAAAAATGAATTTTTAAAGCTTTATAAATATTATTAAGCTTAGGTGGCCTCAAATAGAGAATATATACTTGATTAAATTAGCAAATGATTTATCTTTTATATCCTTTCAAAACTTAACTCTAATAACGATCTTGCATTTGGGATGACATGATAGATAAAAAATCTAAAAAATCAAAATCGTAAAAATGTTATCATCATCTGAATTAATTAATTAAACTGAGTTTTCGAAAATTTTTGGCACTATCAATATCAAAATTGGCCATTAAGGATTTGAAAAAAATTTATAAAGCTTTGAATTCTATAAAATTTCGAAATATTTATTATTAGAAGTAAAAAAAGTTATTTAGAAGTGATAAGAATTACTGAAAGTGAAACAATATTTTTTTCAAATGGAAAATAAAAACTGGATAGAAAAAAATATATGGATGGAAAGAATAATACTGAATGAATATAATTAAGAAACCAAAAGATTGAAGGAATATATTGAACAAATATTAAATTTCTGTGCATTAAATTTTATGCACAGAAAAGTCTAATATATGAAAATTATTGAAAACTCACGCAATAGGTTTTAAATAACAATAATAACTAATAATCAAATTTATATATTATATGATAACGATTTTAAGTTACTTCAGCACTATAATCTGCAAATTTTGCCAAACTGTATCTGCTATTATGAAAAAAATAACAGGAAAATTAGCATCAGATCATCCCAAAAGTAATGAATTTTTTATACTGTACTTGCTCAACCATGTTTAAGCTTGTCTAAACATGAATTTTTGCATGACATTTCGCAACGTTGGAAGAGTGTTATTGTTCAAATTGAGAATATATATTTGAATAAATTAGCAAGTGATTTATCTTTTATATCATTTCAAAACTTAACGCAAAAACCGACATTACTTTTGGGATGATCTAATAAAAAAAAACTTTCATTTATCTAGCAACATTTATGAAACTTTGCTTTTTTCAAATAAATGAAAGTAAAACCATGAGTAAAACAGATTGGAAAAACTAAATTACAATTAATGCAAATTGAATTTAGGTTTATTTCCCAGAAAGATGAAAAATTAGTATTATTAATTTTACAATATGCAAGGAATTTAAAAGAAAGTAAAAATATTTTAAAGTTCGTTTTCTTTGTATCCTCCTTAACAGATTTAATGCAGAAAGTGAATATTTTCAAAGCCATTACGTTAATGACATCAAATATCAAAATCAGATACTGGACTATCGGTATAATGTGTCCCTTGCGACAAGCGGCACGAAGCTATTCAAAAGCGAAAATTTTAATTTAAAAAATGCTTTTGAAAGAACTTAAACATCTAATGCATACCTGCAAACTTTCTGTATTCTTATTTTCATGATCCTTAAACAATTAAATTTAGACATATCTAAAAAGCGACGTACCTTATTATTGATGCAAATAAACTCTACTGAAGCCATGTCAAACTGAAAAATTTGCAAAATAAACAATCCATCTTTGCAAGGAATATTCTAAAAATATATATTTTGATTGCGTTTATTATACCATATTTTATTATTAAATTATAGAATTATTTAATTTTGTCCATGTTTCTTGTATTTTTATAATTGTAATTGGTAGTAAAAGTAATATAAAACCTTTTAAATTTTTCTTATAAATTTTAATTTTTTTATAATGGAAGCTTAAATTTTTTTAGGATATGATGATGTACTACAGTATGGCTTTTGTTTGGTTATTAAAATTCGTTCTTGATTGCCAAGATGTGATAATTAGTAGTGCAGTAGCAGAATGGTACTTTTCTAGGTAAAAATAATTGATTTGTCATAAAGTAAAATTAATGACGATTATAATCATCATTAATTTTATTTTATGGCACATTAACTATATATTGTTAATAATTCGTCTTCTATTTTATATTATCATGATTAACTAAATTAATAATGATTTTTTTTTTCTTCTATTCCAGAGATAAAAGTAAATTAATTTCGCCAATCTTCAGAAGTTTAAATAATTTATTAAGCTATCATCTCGGTTCCGTAGTTCTGGGAAGCGCTATCATTACTACTATTAAAATATTGAGAATTGTTCTTAAACGAATAGAAAAATTGTAAAGCACTGTAAACTGTATTTAATTTATTTATATTTTAACTTTATATAATTTTTTATTTCCGTTCTTTACAGAGCAAAAGATAGATCTCATCGATTAATTGGAAAATATTGTAAATGTAGCCTTAAAATTTTGCAGAATTTTCTCATTTATGTAAACAGGAATGCTTATATCGAAATCGGTAATGTAATCAAAAGTTTTTAATATATATTTTTTTTTATCCTGAAAACTTTCTTAATAGAATATTAATATTTAATTAACTGTGGCTTATTGTTAATCTCTGATTTTAATCATAGATCAGTGATTCCCAACGTGGGGCGCACGCCCCACAAGAGGATAATTTGATTTTTAAGGGGGGCAATTCGAGAATGAATTATTAACAGTAAATTTTTTGCATTTCTTTTAGTTCTAGGGTCTCATATACAGTATATATATATTGACATACACATTTTTTAAAATTTAGAATCAAAATGTATCAGCTGGTGACAATGGAGAGGGGGGAGAGCCCACTAATAGAGAAGAGTGGTTAGAACCTTTACTTTTTACCTCTCCATTGTCACCAGCTGACCGCCCTGTACATTCTAATTAAGATAAGTCTAGCGATCTTAGAAGAATGTAAAAAAATATTTAGTATGCACACGCAGTTATTATTATTGAAGGGTCTTGATAAAAATCACTTCATATTATTTTTTAAACAATTTCTTAGTGAGTTTTTCCTCAGTACTTCAACTGTCATCTCATTTTTTAATTTTCTCTTTCATGAATGCCATGTTCTTTGGAAGCTTGTTTAGATCAAGTTAATGGCCTTTTAGGCTTTCTCTACGTGAATAGGAATTCACTTTTTGAATAAAAAATTATATATCACAGGGAGCATCAGGATTTTAAAGATGCTAAGATGGAGCATGACCAAAAAAAGGTTGGGAGCCACTGTCATAGATTATAAATGCATTACATATTTTATTTTATTTTTTTATAATCTTTGATTAAAATCAGTACATATAAAGAATTTTTTTTAATTAAAAATATTATTCTCTGATTAAGAATTCTGTAATTAAATAGTGATATGTTGTTATTGGTATTCACGGAAACATTTTACTTTATTAAATTTATTCGAAACTATTAAATAAATGTAATATATATCAAAACTCCAATAATCCGGCATCGAAGAGTCCGGCATGTATGAGTCAATTCTTTAGCCACCATTTTTTTTTCAACTCTTGTTAACATACCCAATCCAGTTTTTCATTTTATCTGATTTTATTGACATTTTACTAGCTGTCAATTGTGAAAAAATATATATTATACAATAGAGTAAATCTACTAAATATGGGTTCCAATTCTAATATGGATGCATATTTAATAGATTTCCTCTAGTGATCCATTTAATATGCATTTATTTTATCCAAAAAATTGTAGTAATGACTATTATTATGTCTATAAACATAAAAATTGTACATAGATTCCAATTAAAATTTATAATTCCTATTCTTAGTTAATTCTAGTTCCAATACCCAATAATCCGAAATCTCCGCTAATTCGGAACTTCGGATATTCTGATGGTGTCATTCAATCTGAATTTTATGCATAATAAAAAATTTAACACTGTAATAAAACATTCTTTTCTTCAGCTATTTATGGATACGGATTTTGCAAATCAGCTCAACGGGCATTTTCAGTATTGATTAACAATGCATTGAAAGTAATTGTAATTAATTCTGTTGGAGATTTTGTTCTTTTAATGTCAAAATGTGCTGTGATAATAATAACAAGTATTATAGGATTAAAACTTTTTCAAGTAAGTGCTATTTATTACAGAAATATATTTATCATTTTATAGAAAGAAACTCTGATATATTTTTGCTTAATTTAGAATAAAGATGGTATGAGTAACATAATGATTCCTGTACTGATTTCATGTTTTTTTGCATATGTAGTATCATCATGTTTTATATCAGTTTACGAAGTAAGCATTTTATAAACATAAGTGATTTATTCGTAATATTAATTCTTTTAATACAATAAAAATAAAAATTTTATATAGATGGTCATCGATTCGCTATTCATTTGCTTCTGCGAAGATTGCGAAAGAAACGATGGAATTGAGCGCCCTTACTTCATGAGCAAAAGCTTAATGGTAATGGAAATTCATGTTTTCGTAATTTAATCTATTTAACATTAAATAAAAAACAAACAACTTATAATTTTTCTAGATATTTGTGGAGAAAAACAAAGGAGTCGCGGATATTCCACAACTTTACACAAAAAGTTTATGAATGTAAATAACAGAAATGTAAAATAAATAAATTATTTTAAAATAATTTTTTAAACATTTTTTTATTCAAAAATTACAAAATAAAAAAGTAAAAATTTCGAATTTAAAAATCAATAAGATATTTATATCTTATACTGAAAAATTTTATTACACGAGATTTTATACGTTAAATTTAATATGAAGGAATGCATAGTCAGTTATCTTAACAATTTTACTATTTTAGGAAGATTAATTTGGTTTTCATCAAAAATATCTTTAATGGTTTGCACTTGAATGACTACCACTCTTATTTTCTTGTGCATATTAATTCCCCATTCGAGATAATTCTTTTACATTGATTTTTGCGAATATAATCTTACGGACCGTATGTATAGTTCGTCATAGGGATGGATTTTTTAAATTTCGATTGAAATGTAAGCAAAAAATAATGTTATTAGTGAAATAGAATCATTTTAGCAGAAGATTTTATGATTTAAAATTGTCAAGCATAAAAATATCAAGATTGAATATCTATAAACAGAGTATAGGTTTTAAATTAGTAGTTTTTTGGGTTATTTATGATCATTTTAAATAAAAAAGGGAATATGAATACAATACTACTCCGGCTTATGTAAACTCGATTTACGTAAATTCGGAGATACGTAGGTTCTCATCTTGCCTCCTCGTCCTCTTGTTTGTTTCACAATTACATAGTGCATATATATATGTATGTACATGTTTCATTTGCTGATTTGTTGATTAAGAGTCTTTAATTACAATTACATATTATAATCTTTTATAATTTGT
>WUQG02010583.1:0-11891 GCA_011317285.2 Androctonus mauritanicus
ACTTACCCCTGTTTACCGGGGTAAGTGCACAACTTGGGCATTTGAAGAAATTTTATTTTATAAACATTAAATGGTTAACAAAATACAAATCTTGAATGTGTATCTTTAAAAAAAACAGTCTGATGATTACAATGCTGGGAAATAAATTGATGTAGCTGTAGAAAAAAGGTTTTTATGTCCATCTATATTCGAACTTTATAAATTATCCTGTGCATTTACCTCATTTTACCTTATATTATTTTTAAATAAATAAACATTTATTTATTGTCGGATTTAATTATTTTTTTAATCATCAAAAATTTTTCTAACCTCAAATATACAAGTTTCTGTATTTTTTATTTACTAATAAACATTTTTTAATAATCTCAATTGAAATGATTTCAATATTTTGATCATATTTCAATGTAATGGCTTAAAACTGATATACAATATATTTATTTATAAAGATTAATTTGAGTTTATAATTTCGTTTTAATACTTTATATATAAATTTTCCTTTGGGATATCGACGTCATTCTTCATAATATGATTTTCTAATAAAAATTAATATCAAATCGTATTGCAAGTCTGAAGTTACTTTGAAAATATTTGCAAAGTATTATTGTATTTTAATAATAATCAAAAGTTTGCTTTAAATCTGTCTAAAGGAAAGGAACAAAAGACGATGGACTATGCTTCACGAAAGGAGAAATACGAATCCAAGCTTATTGCGATGCTAATTTTAAGGATGGAAAGTCAAAGCAAAAATCAATCTCAGGTTCAGTATACCTGTTAGGAGAAAACCTCATACCATAGGTATCAAAATATCAAGAAAATACAGCACTATCTACACGTGATTCAGAATTAGCAAATTTATTATTGTGTTATAAAAAATGCAACTTCTAATAGAAGATTTATTTGGCAAGGAAATAAACAATATCCATCAATCATTTAATATATATTGCAGCTATAAAAATCTGCGAGACAAAGATGACATCTGCAAAATCTAATCATATTATAAAATCAGTCAGTTATCTCCACGAACAATTAACATCCGAAAACTTCAAGATACAGTATGTAACATTCGAAGTCAACATATCAGACTTTCTGACGAAATTTCTAGAAACAAATTAAGAATATTCTTGAAGAAATTAGCCATTGAATAGGCAGATGACACAACAAGATGACAACACAAAATTGTCAAGTTAAAGAGCGGCAGTGTTATATTTGGGCTATAACTTGTTTTTTTTATGATACCAGACAATCCACATATGTGTAGCAATACTCGAACATCTACCTCTTCGTTCATCAACATGCCGAGCAACGTGCCACGATTCAATCACATTGTTGTAATTTAAACTTAGTTATCGCAATTAAAGTGTTAATTAATGTAAAATGTTTATTACTTGTTTTGTCTTTTTACTGCAATCTCTACCTAAGAGTACCTAATTATTTTTCAACTTTTAAAATTTTTTACTTCGTATTTTATGTTGAACTTCGATTAATAAAAATATTAAAATATTTTCCATAAAAAATAAAAGAAATTGGCAATTTCGCTTCTTTAGGGTCAACCATATAATAATGAATGAGAATTAGCTGTGTTTTCGATTCGTCTTATTTCAATTTTTATCAACAGGAAATAACAATTCCTGTTAAGTAATAAAAATATGCATTATGTTCGTTATAATAACGTTTTTAATCAATTAATCAACAATTTTTGTATTCAAGGTATTACCGTAAATATAAAAATTGCTGATTAATTGATTAAAAAATAAAAGACAACTAGGTACCTCTTATTTATTTTTGCAAGGTAGGCTTTTGTAGCATTTAGAATTACACAAAATGTGTTATTTTGCCAAACATAATTTAGATACACAATGTCTGCGTTCAGCAGACTCAACTGTTGTGGAACAGTTGATAGATTTTCTGCTGAACGCGTCTTCCAGGTAGCGCTACTATCCAATCGTTGAGTGAGTGCTGTCACTTTTGGTAGCGAATTTCATTTACGCTATTATCCAACATGTCGAGTTGTTTCGAGATGGCTGCGCCCTTGGATGTTACTTAGCCAAACGAGCGGATGATAATATATAAAGCATACGAATTTAATCGAGTAAGAGAGTTTCGATGCACCACAATTGCTTTATGAGAATCTAATAGCAAATAAATATCAATCAAATTGTAAAAATGTAACTGTTCTATGATCGAGCTAACAAACTCAGCCGCTATCATAAGTACGATGTTTACAACGAGCTCCGTTTTCTTTCAATAACTGCGCCCCCTGTTACTATTAACGGAGTTGTAGCGTTTAGCGGATTCATCAACCGCTACCGCTACAACTCATCCGCTCTCTTAGAACCGTTGAGTCTGCTGAACGTAGCCAATGCTTGGTGCATTGAAAGCGGGTTAGTTCTGTGCACTTCCACTGGAACAGATGGCGGCCCCTCTTCAATGAGATTTGTTTATCCTGGCGGATATTCTCTAAAGAAAGAAATTTCTGCTGGCAAATATCGAACTCTGAGCGGGAATAGCCTACATGAGAAATGAAGACTTTTGTTTTAACTGTTTGCCACTTCGAGTTTTGACTAGGAAAAACTAGAAATTCTGGACTTTGAATAAGAAATGTTCGGCTTAGGATATACTAGAATGTCCGACAAGCGTTAGGATGGTCTCGTTTTGACTAGGAAATTCTAGCATTTCCCGAATTCGGGTTTGTCCTGTAACATATATAATATATGTAGTGTGAATATGAGAGGGAGTGCAAGATTCGAACTTTTCGAATGGTCAAAAAATAATAGAATCCAAAGAGGACTAAAATTTTACCAGCTCAGATTAAGTTAATCAGTTTAGGTCATAATCTCCGAAGAGAAGAAAGATCAAATTTAATCTTAAGCTTCGCTACTTTTATGGTACATTTTGTGATGATATTATTATTTTGCCAATTTTATAAATATTCTACATATGATTTTTACATGTGGAACCTTATAAATTTACCATTTTTATATTTTATTATATTATTTAAATCTAATGTTTCGTTTTCAAATTTAGTAAAATTATCTGGCCAATTTTGCGTATAAATACGATTTTTTACATATATCGCTTTTTCAATTATTTTCTTATCATTTGTAAATATTGTAAATATGTTTTTGCTTTATAAATGCATTATTGCATAATTTCTCTTTCAAAATATGAACTGGCAATAATATATTTGTTATAAATTTTTGCTCAAAAAGATGATAAACATTGATAAATTTTGAAAATGAAACGGAAGAAAACAAGGATGTTAAAAAACTATACATCGATACTGTAGAGATATAAATAACATTGCGTTTTGACGAAACATCTGCGTTAAGTTTTCGGTTTAACAGTATATAAACAGTTGTCATAATATTTTGTTAACATTTTAAAATATTACTAAAAAATTTTTAGGATTCATTTCTAAGATATGCCATGCCATTTTTTTATATCAGTTTTTAAAATTCGAAATAATTCAAATGTTATTGGAATTAAATTATTTATTTATTTGCTTTATGAATTATAAGCCGGTAGATTTGAACACTTCTAAAATATAGAAGTGTGAGAGATATTTAAAATTATAATATTATGTAGTCATATACCTAATAGTACGAGATTACATAATGTTAGAATTGTGATGATATATAATATGTATATATTACAATATAAAATGATGGCGACTCAATAATAATTATAAACTTTAATCATTTTAATAGTTCGTCAGTTTAATTTATAACTTTTAAATATTTATATTATATAACTTAACAGGTGGGACCTCCGATTGAATTTTTCCCGAACTAGAAATGCTAGAAATGGCCTGATTAAGCGGTTAATCCAATATTGTAAAAAAAAAAAAACGTTAAGCGAACATATACATATGGGACCGAGGCTTGTCGGATTTCAGAGGTTTATCCGATTATCGGATATTCAATAAAACAAATGGAATTATACAAACGAATACGCTCGGTTTATCGAGACTTTTCTATCACTTTTCTTACTGTTCAAATCTTTCACAAATCCCTTAATTTTATCCCGATTTTCTTTTTAATGTCATAAATGGGAATCGTCCAATACCACAAAACCAAGCCAAATCGCTAAACTTTTCTCCCAAGCAGTGCCGGATTAATTACATACGAGGCCCTAGGCAGTAGAATTCTTCGGGGCCCTTATTAGAACAAAATGTGCTATATATATACAAAAGAAAGGTATAAAGAATAGGCTATGCTTTTCATTAAATTATAAATATTTTATTTAATTAAAAGCATATTTTATTTTATTTAATGAAGGAAATTAAATTTGGGAAATTGATGAAAAATGTAGCAATTTACTGTAGTTAATTTCGATTTGTAGAGCATTTTAATGATTATAATAATGAATACGTGATTTTTGAATTGATATGTTGAAGTCAAGTGTGAACACAGATTTTGTTTATGTATCTTAAGAGTTTTTTAAAAGGTTTTGGAAGATGTTTCTTTGTAATAAGATGAGCTGAGTTATTGATAATAGGCTGAAGAGGGCATGATTTTTGCCGAAATGCATACCAAACGAGATATTTCAGTTCATCAAAAAAAGAAAATAAAAAGGTTTTTTAAAAATAGAAATTGTTTAAAGTTATTTGGTCCAAGACTTCACGGTCAACGAGAACGGATGTGATAGAAATATCCTGAATTTGAACAGTGAGTTTAACTAATTGGATAGACCTTAGGTCAAGTTGAAGTTGAAATATTTTATTATTAATTAAACTTTGAAATAACAACGTTATATAGACAACATCACAATTTAGAAAGAGATTACACAGTAGACTAACCAAATTATACAATAATCTATACAAGAGTATACAATGTCTTCAGACAGTTCTTTTTCTATATTTGCGAACATAGAAATAATTGATGTCATCAAAATCGATTTCTCAAAATTAGGTTGATAAAAATTTCAAGCCACTTTATTAATTAATTTTTTATTATCGTTCAATTAAAAAAAATCAATTTTCCGGGAGCTCTAAATTATCGGGGGCCCCAGGCTAGTGCCTAGTTGTGCCTATTGAGTAATCCACCACTGCTCCCAAGTCAAGTTTCTTAATTATTTCTGCCTTTTCGACTACTGTCAATTTCTTGTGTTTTCATTTTTCACCTTTTCCGATTTGTGACGTTATGTAAAGATAAATAACAGACACTGATACAGTAAAAGCGCACCATTTTACAGTAAACAGTGTACTGAGCTGAAAAAGTTAATTCGTCTATAATGCCTAGGCAACGAACGAATAGCGACTGACAATTTGTATACGTCAGTTTCTCTCTCCCGCGCATCGACAAGTTGTGACATAAAAATTTCACGCGCGCGGCGCGGCGCTTTGCGGAGTGTCGGACTACAAAAACTCGACTGTATATAAAAAAAATTATAATATATAGCCGTATCAGGTTAATAAATTTAAAACTGTTTTCTAATAAAAACGGTATCAAAAAAAACTTCAAAAAAAAAAAAAATATTAATTTCTCCGCTAAAAAAAGCATATTAGATAGAAATAAAACGAGGCTTTACATACACTCATATGTCAGCTAATCTGAAGGTACGAAAAACTGAACGATATAGCTAGATTTCAGTTTTCTCTCTGGTGAAAGTTTAGTCTATGGCTGACGTCGAATTACAAAAGGCAGCTGCCGATCTCGCATTAAAGTACAATGATTTTAAATGCTGAATTTTTTCGAAACCTAGCGAGTTTTAAAATGCAGGCTACGGTTATTTTAACGTAGGTTTAGCCACTAGTTTGGATTTGTTGAAAATTGTTTGTGAATATGAACAATCGCAATCGTTTCCCAATATGAAAGTGGCATTAATAATATATTTTTAGCGATTTCAATGACGTATGAAAGATGTTTTAGCCAGCTGAAATTGACTAAAAATTATTTATGGTCAACACTAAACCAAAAAAGATTATCTGATATGGTTCTTTCGATTGGTAAATTGGCCATATGTAATTAAATAAATTTTGAAAAAATTATCGAAAGCTTTTTGTCAGTTATAGCTCGTAAAATAAAACTGTAGCTTGTACAGATGCCTCGCGGTGTCTGTCTGCGATATATTTGTTAAATTATTAAAAAAATATATTTTTTTAATTTATAATTCAATTTATTCCAATTTGTGACATTTTTGATGAAACATATGTTTCAAATGTTATAATACAGTAAATATTATTATTATTTATGAATATTTACTGTATTATAACGTTTGAAACGTATGTTTCATCAAAATGTCACAAATTGGAATAAATTCAATTGTATTCTTATGTTTTTAAACCTTTATGATTACTTATCAAAAAATGATTAATTTATTGTAATTTTTAATATTAACTTATTATTATGTATCGCTACAAAGTCCTATATTTTTTATAATTAATAAAACAATAATAATATTGATCAACTCCGCACATTATTGTATGTAAATCGTGATAATATGTAAGTTTTATTCTTTTTGCTTAAAAAATGAAACTTCATGTTTCGTTTTTATAATCGAAGTATTAATCAAAAAATGATTTATTTATTTTAGAAGTACATTGTTATATATTTTTATATAGTGTATCATTTTATCGAAAAAATGCATTAATATATGATAAATAAATCTGTTAAATACTGTATTTAAAATAAATACATGTAAAGTGATTTTTATTCTCTTAAGTATTAAACAATTTTTATTTTTTGACTTACTTTTGTTTTATTAAAAACATATATAGATATATAAAATAAGCTCTGAACGTTTGAAGTCATATCTGTTTTTAATTAAGAAAAATTTGATATTTTGGGGAGGCAGTTTTTATTTGAATCAGATATCGAAATAGTACGGCACGGCCCTGGTTTTTGAGATCTTGTCTGTTATTATTAGGTTTGTAGATTTGTATAATTGTGGCAGTTTTCCAATATTTGGTTAGAATTTCTTTTAACGAAAGTGTTGAAAAAATTAAGGCTTTCTTTTCCTTAAATTGACTATGAAATGTCCGCGAATATTGTCTGGTCCTAGAGATCCATTTGTGTCAGTTGAGATAAAACCGTTTCTAATTCTATCATTTGGATTAGTTTTTGAATTTGTTAGAGTTATTTCTGTTTTTGCAACTATGAAATATTTTTTTAGTTTTATTCCTACTCTTTTGTCTTTGGAGTTATAATTAAGTGTTGTTGATATATACTTAGCTTTTCATAACTATTTTGTGATGGGGTACAAATTAGATTTGTGGACGAAGTTTGATTACATAACTTATGTTGTTCTTGTTCTTGATCAATCTGCCTGATGATTTTTCAATAATTAATGTTATTTGTTTTAGGATTGAGATTCTTTATATAATTCTCTTCTACTTTTCCCTCTTCTTGATGAAACAGATGCTAAATGATTTTTGTTTTAAGTTTATTCTATCGCCGACTGGATTTGTGTATTGGGGTCACGAACGAGTTTTTGGGAAGCGTTTCTTTCTTAGATAAATTTGTTTAATTTTCATTGTTAGTTATGTAGTAAGTCTCCAATATTTTCTATTCCCTTGGGAAATGCTGTTTTGGCAATATTGTGTATATTTTTTAATGATTCCAATCAATGTTAATGCCATTACGTGGTTGGTTGTTTCTAGAAGTGTACTCTATAGTTTTTTTGTAGAGGTTCCAATCATTGTCTTTAAAATTCAAATAGAATATGTTTTATTTTGGGTATTCTACATTAAACGTCATCAATGGAAGAGCTATCTGATAGATGGTAAATGTTGAAAATATTGATATTTTGCCAGAAAGAATTGCTATTCATGAATTTACTTGTGCGTTCTGTCAAAGAGAATTAATCCTGAAGAATTAGTCATAATATAAGTCTCTAATTAGAAAGTTTAAACCTTTCTTCTTGATAAAGACGATTTTTTTAAATATATAGTAATTTCTTTTTATTTTTAGTCAGTAATTTGTATTAAGTTTGGTCTCTTGTAGAGCTATTATTTGGGCATTACGATGATCAGCAATTTTGAGCAAGTTCATCAAGTTTTGTTCTTGTTCAACAATGTCGTAATTCCATTATTGTTAAATTGAATGATAGAGAGATTTTGATACTTGTACGAGAGTGTCGGATAGTACTATCTGCCAAAATTCTGAAAGCGCCCGACAGAGATGCAGCGTGGGAGATAAGACTGAAGCAACTTATGAAGTGGGGAAAATAATATTTGCAATTGCTGTTAACCAAAATTTGGTCCCGGGCACACTACGAAGATTGGCTTTCTTTAAGAAATGCACGCTGTCCCTAACATGAGGAACAAACGTCTTTTAACAGTCACTTTTCTGGAGAACAAACGCGGTAGGAGATACTGGTAACAAATGTTACCTATTACCAGGCATTTTTGTTTTTGTGATATTAACTCGTCAAAACACAATTGCCGTCAAAGTGTCTTTTTATAGGAACAACAATAATTGTTATCCATTGTCTGAAAACACCCTGATAACAATTACTGCTATTGATTCGCTATCGCTTATTCGCCAGAGGTTCCTCTTCTTATATTACAGCTAACCTCCGTATTGGAAGGCCATTTCATTATTTATCACCAGTGGACGCGCTTGATAGAGGTCAGCTCTGTCTCAAGGTAGGATTACTATACTTTTCTATAGATATTCGCCTATGAGAAAATAAAAATGCAAAAGAAAATTGAATTTAGTGACTTTGGACTCACCTGACATTGTCTGCTGAAAAAAAAGAAAATTTCAATCCAAAATCGTACAGCTTTTTAATCAACTATTTAATATTATTCGGCCTTTTATATAACCAAATCATTTTATTATATGTTTTATTTTCCTATAATAAATTTTACTTCTTATCAAATAATAATAATATAGTATCATTTTTCGACAAGTTTCACAACAATTCTCTTATAAGGAAAATTGGTAAAAAATCCAATTATTATAAATCCTCAAATTAGCCCTATAATCAAATATATTAGAGCATTGAAAAAGCATTGAGTGGGCTCGTTACGAGTTGTACTACTTTCGAAACAGACGTTATGTGTAAAAAAATTAAATCTTGAATACGAAAAATATATAAATACGTGCTTTCAGTTAGAGAATATCATATATTCTATTTATTTTCGCCAATATAAATAGACTAGAAAACAGAAAGTTATTAAAAATATTTTTATTTGTCCTTTTAATAATTTTTATAAAAATATTCATGAACTATGTAAAATTTTTATTTTTTCCCTCTTAATTAAAAATCCAAACAAAGAAATGGCTCATTTTCTCCAATAAATCCATTTCTCTTACTGATAATTTCAATCGAGATCTTATTATAATGATATCGATGCATCAATCAATAATAAAATAAACTAAAATATAAAATTTCTATTAAAATAAATCTACGCAACATGCAAAATTACATTTTCATAATTCAAACTTACCTTCGGTACAATGAGAGAAGTTTTGTATATACAGTGTTGCCAAATATATAAAAAGTAACACATTGGAATACGATGAATCATATATTAAACTATTACATTATACATAATCATTATACTGAGCAATAAATCGAACAGCAACTCTACAGCTAATACTGTAGACAGCTGTAACCTTTAAAAAAAAGCACAATACGCATTTACCAACCGGAGCAAATATTAAACTTCCACTATATTGTTAAAAGGAAAAAATACTAGATATATTTCACTGGAAATGGAGAAATATTTCATTGTATAAGAATAGTTCGCGATAGAATGATTCATTTATATTCCTTATTTTCCAGATGCGAGTATTGATATTAATCAGCCGATGACAATGTACACAATCTACAGTTATAGGAAATAAAAAAATCTTATATACTACAGTTAGTGAAATTATTCCGTTTTGTTTTTTAAATTATTTTTAAAAAACAAAAGATTTATTTAAAAAATAACAAAAAATTCCAAATACATTAATCAATGATACTATATCATAAAATACTGTGGAATAAGATGCATCTTATATATGAATAATATATATATATATATATATATAGGGTAAAAGCGAGAGAGATGGCGCACCTTTTTTTTGTTTATTGATAAAATAATTAATATTCATAACCAAAAACTTTTATGATTCCTTGGCATTACTTTTATGATTTTTGGCATTAATTTGTGCATATGGTTCCATGTAAGCTATTTTGCTTACATGGAACCATATGCACAAAGTAATGCCAAAAATTAGTTAATCAAAATGAAAATAAACAACATTTAAAAAGTTGAAGAAACCATCTTACTCAATTACGTTGGGTGAGATGACTCAGGCTATGTATCCCAACTATAAGATATTTATTTACTTCACAGATACCCATCGAATACAAATGCAAAGGGAGCTGCTCCAGAGGAATAAGGACTGAGGAGCAGTTGACTTTAGTTATGAACTCATAAGAGATGGCAATATAGGCTTAAATGAAGTGGCCAGGCAATTTGGGATGCCCTGTACCACACTAAGGAGGAAGCTTAAAATTGGTAACGCTGACAAGAAGAGCTTAGGACCGTCATCGATATTAGGCCGTGAAAATGAAAGGAAAATGAGGATATCAATCAAAAATAGTGCCTGCGCCGTCTCACTCCATTACTTTTGGTGGGATTGAGCAGCCACCTGTTCTTTACTAATTGTACGCACGGTCTTAATTTAGGATTAGAATATTGCTATAGACACTACATTATTCATACATGTGTGGAGAATCGCGATTATACGATTGTGTATCGCGCATTTTTATTTCATTTGTGTAAATCACCGATTGCGTAAACTAATAAATCGAAAAAAAGACGAAATGTAGCCTTAACAGACGGAGTTTATCACTCGTTGCGGAAACTTCTCCAAACAAAAAAAAAGGGAAAAAGAGAGATAAATTATATAAAATTATAAATAAAAGTTATACATAGATTATTTATAAAATTATATATAATCTACGTATAAAATGTAAAGAAAGATAAATATCCAGAGAAAGATTAAACGATAACAAGGATAAACAAACGACTAACGCGTATCATTTAACCGCGGACTTTTGTATACAACAACATAAATCACGAAATAAACTCGAGATATAATGGCGACGAAGCTAGATTGAATTGTATGCAGGTATCGCCAATAATGTAGACATAAACGAACTATTTTGTTTTTGTTAGGTTTAATATAAGAAAAAAATAAAATTTAGAGAAAGAGGAGAAAGAGTCGAGGCAGTCGGTACAAAGGATCCGTGAAGGAAGGCGATGTATAGCCTATGTGCGAATCGAAAGGAGCCGAGAAGAAAAAGAAATCAAGAAGAAATATTAATAAAAAAAAGAAAAACAGAAGAATGTTCCAAAAAAGAATCCGTGTATGCAATCAAAAAAGGACATTTCGACGTTAGAAGACGAGAGACTTTGTTAATATTTAAAGTATTTATCCTCCGACTGTATTGGTTGTGCTGCTCTATGTGATAGAGCTATCATCATTTGTATACAGATCTCTCTCAATAAAGGATTCACGTTTTGTTCATAAACCGTATTGTTGTCAGTCATTGCATCACTGGAGATTTCCTCTTCTCCATCCTTACTCACAAAAGCGCCACATATCCGCGTTTTGGCTACCAAATATATCCCGACGCCACAGTCACTTCGCGAGCCCCACACATAACAGCAACTTTAAAAGAATCCCTTGTCTGATCTCATATTCTTATTATAGAAAAACAATTGTAAATTTTGTATGTATGTTGAAATATAATATGGATTTTTTAATTGACTTAGATAAAGCAGATCAGCGTCCACGTTGTTCATACAAATGAATAGCACAAATGAATGATATGATCACTACTACATTGACATCTAGGTTCTAGAACAGCGTTTCTCAACCATGGTCCGGCGGACCGGCACCAGTCCACCGAGAAATTTGACCGGTCCGCGAAGAACTTATCTTTAT
>WUQG02010594.1:0-11891 GCA_011317285.2 Androctonus mauritanicus
CGAGTGGTAACGCTGTCGACGCGCCACGCAAGAAGACGCGAGTTTGCGTATCGGGTCTGATAACTCCTGAAAAGTTTTTACGGAGTGCTAGGCCCGGCTCGGCCATCCCCGTCCTTCATCATCCTGCTACCCTGTACGGGTGTGGGTGCAGTCCGTGGTTGGAACTGAACCCGCTCGTTAGTAATCTCGCTAATTGAAAGGAGTATAAAATATACAAGAAAAAAGGAAAACTCGCGTTGAGACAGTAGGAAATATTTTTAACGTCACTTTCCACTCAGTAAGAGTACCAAGTAGCGAGGCGAAGTAAGTCCTTCCACAGGTTGTCACCCCTGCGTAGGTGTCAGTCGGATTGTGAAGGATGGGGATCGACGGATCAGGTCCGGACCCAATGATAAATTTTTCAAGGGGTGGGATCCAAGATTCGAACCCAGCCTCCAGAATAGAAAGCTAAAGTATTTCCACGCTGCCAATCCGGCCGACAACACGTTGAGACAGTTTTTATTATTAGAAATTACTATATTTAACGATTTATATAATTTACTATTATTTGAAAATATGATATTTATTACTGAATAATAAAATTAAATAATTCATAAAATAAATATTATTTCATATTATAGGAAACATTCATTGTTATATTAATCAAAGTAAAATTATATTTATCAGTTAGCTCTATAAGTATAATATAAAATAATATAACAATTTATAAATAATATTGAAATAATTATAGGTTTGATTTTTACGTCGTTATATACAATTGGAGACTGTAGGCCCAATGTTGAATTTCGTGAATAAAAGTAAGAATTTCGTTTCGTGAAGTAAATATGATTGTTAATCTTTCTGTAGAAGAATTGAGTTGGAAATATGTAAGCAACTTAACATTTATGTTCTTAAAACTACTATGATTGGAAAAATTGGATATATATCAGCAGAACTAAAATTAGAAACAAAGAAAGATATAATGACCATCACAGAATCGAAAATTTATGAAATGAAAGATATACACGATGTTATTAAACGCATAAATTTTTTAGATAATTTACTTAAATTTCTGACCAAAACTGCTTTGAGATTTTTCCATAAGTAATTCAAAGAAATGTTAAAAATCCATTTAAAAGATCTCATTAATAATCAGATAAAACATGTAAATATTATTGATTTTATGGCTGAATATACCATTCTTTGAACAAAATTATTTGGAAATCATAATTCAAATGTTGGTATATGTTTTAATAATTTATACTTAAAATTTAATCTTTAGAAACTTTTTTACCATATTACTTAGATATTTTGAATAAATATATTTTATACCATACTTTCAACTATTATTTTAAACAGCAGAAACATCTGAACTTTTGATAGTTTCTGCTTTTCAGAAATGTTTCCAAACGGCTGAATATAAAATTAAAACGAAATAAATCTTTCGCTAAGTAAGGATAAATAAATTGAAGTTTACTACTTACTTGTTAGTTGAAAACTGATACAAGATTTTAAAAATGAGATATATTTTTATGAAACAATAAAAAGTCAATAAAAAAAATTTTCTGATATTTCTTTTAAAAAAATCTAGTTGATTTTAAAGGAAACTGAGGCACCGATTCCAACAATGACAGCACTTTGTTCTTATGATCTAGTTATATTTATATATTAAAATATAATTTATACAAATTTTGATAGTTTAATGAATGAGACTCTTTGGATACGTTTGAATCTTGATATTTCAAGACTTTATTCTCATTTCTTTATTAATTAAATGCATCGTATTACTTTATGATGACAATATTTAATGATAATAAATTGTAGGAATGGATATGCCCTGAAGTACCTCTTAGCACTACATATAAATTAATGAATTACGGGCATTATCCTAACGATTGAGCAGATTTTCTGGCTTAAAGAGTTAGTGTCACAACCATTCCTTAACTTTATTACAAATTATAAATTATTCCCATAACTTTTAATTGAAATATTTACAAACATTATTTAAGTATATAATGTTATGGCTATCATAATTCAAACCGTTTCTTAGATAATACATATTTGTATTTTTGCATAGAAATTTGAAATCTGCCTATTCATTGCCAAGATGTTCCTGAGATAATATACTGTACCTGATTTATCTGAAGAATATGCATCAAGTCAAAACATGGAAAACATATAATTGCTTACTTTCAGGATAATGAACATAAAAATTTTTCAATCTGAAAACGAATTCCAATTGAGTAAATGGAATGATTATGTATTCCAACTTTTGTTTAGATGAATACACATCTGTCATGAAAGTTAAATGAAAAAAAAACATCTGAACTTAGTAGTAAGATGGCATGAATAATTTGCTTGAAACATGTTAACGTTACCTAAATCAATCTAGAATGTAACAGTGTTCTCACAGTTGATAAAGATTTATTCCCTTAATAAATTTTTAACAAATCTTTTGATGATAGTTAATTCATAACAGATATTTATACTTCCAGTAATTCATATAATATTTTCTACATATTTTAATACTATAAAAAGCATTATTATTCTTAGATTTTTACAGATATATTGTTTCTTGATGAATTACTTATCTTAGTTTGTAAAATTATTTGCGAAATTGTAAATATTAGTTGATAATATACTCGCTAGATGGCACTAATATATATTATTAAATATATATTAGCGCCATTATTCTATTCTTCGGAATGAAAATTGTATTTTTTATATTAAAAATAATATAAATAAAAAAATGCATAAAAGTATAAATAAATATGATTAGAACATTTGGTGCTCTTAAAAAAAATTTTAATGAATTCATAACTGGAGATTTTCATAATGTTTATTGTTTTCTTATTCATTATACTAGATTAAAAGCTTAATTTTGTAATTTTATACTAAGAGAACATAGAAAATATTCAATGTATGAAAGACCTTACATGACAAAAGAATACTAAGAAAAGGAGCTTTGAAAAAACACAAACCTGAGAAAAGTAGATAAAACATTCACTTAACATAATTATAAATTTTTCAACTTAAATAAGTCATTTAGTTCAAAAGAGTTAAATCCAATTCTGTTTAATATTTTATGAAATTCAAATATTACGTAATATTTGACAAAGCGCAAATTGTTTGATTAATTAACATTATTATAGGTTGCTCTAGTTGGTTATGAATTAATTATATACCAACAGTTGGTAAATCTGATCTCAAATCGATGCCTCCCACAAGAGCTGCATGATTGATGAAATTAAATTATATATAAATATCATTTGCGCATTAAACGTGTCAGATTGAAGTAGAAGCATTTTAGAACACCCATTTTTGTATATGGTTTCCAAACATAATATTGAATAAAATAGCAAAATTTAATAATTGATAAGTTTTGTTACATCTGAGATAAAAATATTAAAATATTTTTAAAAATAGTTAAAATTCAGTTTCATAAATGTAACTGTATTCAAAGTAAAATAGTGTAAATAAAATAACAAAATTTGATTGGTTGTTAAAGTGTATATAAATAATGCCAGAGTAATTTGTTTGATTTATTTTAATTATGGAAATTTTTGGTTTTCTGTTTAAAACATTGGATGGAAAAGTTTTTCCAGTTTGTAAACATTTATATAAAAGTCTCGAAGAATGTAAAGAAGCTGTTAAATATCTTTTTCTATGGAGATCCCTGATTCTTTGTCTTTTATTGTGGAAAATATGGTTTTTTTATATTTGAGAAGGGATGGAAGTATTTGTGAAATTAGTAAATATTTATGTGACAAATTTGATGATCATGGTAGTACTATGAGAGAAATATATTCAGATGTGAATAAATATGATTTAAAAAAACGGTTGCTAGTATTTGAAGGAATAAAAAATGATGCAGCTAATGTTAAATTCATTTTAAATAATGAAGATTGTTCAAGTATATATTGTTTTAGTGAACAATAGTATTAATCATATTGTTGATTATATTTTATACCTTGAAAAATGCTAGTTATGAAATCGATTAAATGTGATATTTATAGTACATTTATGTAACTTTTAAACATTATAATGCAATTTTAAAAATCAAAAAATAGATTATTAGTCATTCAGCATTGAAAGGTACGTAAAGTACGCTCTCATCTTTAAAGTTTTTCAGTCATAAATGATTAATCTTGAAACTGCTGAGAAGTGTTTTCAGTTCACACACCGGATCAGATACCTTTTTTTCTGAAGTGCGGGATCATGGTTTGATCCTGGGAAATTTTCGTAAACCAAGGAAAACCTGTATAATACAGTTTATGTATTAACAAGGTATCCATTGCTGCTCAGGAATTTCAGATATACAGTTTTCTCTTCGTTACATAAGTAGAATGTTCAACATCTTGATGGTCTAACCTAGCAGATCTGAGGGCAATCTATGTTGGTACTACAGCCTGTCGCTTATATCGCAAAACTATATAAAAAAGATATAAAATTCTTTAGTAGTATATATCATTTTTTATCGTTAATTATGAAGAAATAGATAAGTTATAAATAATACTTCATGTGAATATTCCTGGTATTTAGGTAGAAAATTTATTTGCCAAAATGTACTAATGCAGAAAGAATTATTTATGATATTAGATCATTTATAAAATTTAAAAATAACTTAAATCCTTATGATACTGGTTGTCATGACTCCTTTATAATTTGCTACAAATAAAAATTATATTAATACTATTAAATTTGAATTTAGAAGTACTACAGGAGAAAAAATTATATTTACTAGAGGAAAAACAATAGCAGTTTAAATTTAAACAAATAAATGAAGCTTAATTCTGAAGATTATATAAGATATTATTGTAATCAAGCAAAATATCAGAGAGGAGGGGTAGCCCCTATTTTATTAGCCCGCTTATTCAGAAAGGTTATGGTTTTTTTTGCGATTTGTTTGGTAGTATTATTCCAATTTTAAAAGAAGCTGGAAAATATGTAGAAGAAAAAGTATTAAATTTAGTAAAAAATGTAAGAGTGATTTATTATCTGGAAAATCTTTTAAACAATATGCAATTTCACGCTTAAGTGATATTAAAGATGAGGTAATTAAAAAAATTCAATCAGGAAAAGGAATAAAAAGAAAAAAAAATTAAGATATAAATCTAAAAATAAGAGAAAGAAACAGAGAGATGTATTCAGTTAATAATGGAGCATTGTCCATGTACTAAAAATGAATTAAATTTATTTAAAACACCTCCAATTCAATTAGCTGAAGAATCATCTACTGATATTATAATTTTTCCTGTGTGACCAATTACAGATTCAAAAACTCCTATTGAATTCTTCATATCAGGATCTAGCGAAAATTATGTTGATTTAAATTCTATATATTTACATGTTCAAGTAAAAATTTTAACTAAAAATAGAGAAGAATTAAAAAATAATATGCATGTTACTCCTGTAAGTTATTTTTTACAAAATTTATTCTCTCAATGCACAGTTTTATTATATGATAAACCAGTAATAAGTCAAGTAAATTATCAATATCGAAATATTTTAGAAGCATTACTGTTTTATCCTGAGGATGCATAGAAAACTTATTCATCATCCGCAATGTTTTTCAAAGATACTTCTGATATATCAAATTGTCTCACAATTTTATCTCTTAACAAATACATGGAAAAAATTTTCATTCGAAGCTCAAGAAACTGAATAATAACCTCTCCGCAATGGTGAGCAGTCTGTGGCTGAATTTGTTTCACTCTGTGATTTGATACTCTACTGAGCTTAGTGATATCATCTGTTGAAAAAAATCTTAACCGATTTTTAAGCTCTTCACAAATAATTAATTTTAAAATATATTAAATGTATAATAATATCCAAAAACATATTTTAGCCATTTATAATTACTATTTTGTGAATTTTACAGATTATACAGTATATATAAATTTAAATTCTATAATTATGGTGTTTTAATTTTATTTCTAGACTTTTATCGTTTTATAATAATGAACAATGATATCAAAGTAACTATTTTAAACAATCATTCTTCTAATCCATTTGCATTATTATTAAATCTTCTTTGTTGAAAGCAATATTCATTCTAAAAAAATGATTAAATTATATCATTCTATTGTTGAAACATAATTTCCTATTAGCAAATAATACAAGGAAACTTATTTGTAGCATTAAAAAACAATATGATTTACATCATAAGTGTCCTACAAAATTCAACAATAAAGCCATTAAAATAATTATTTATATAGCAAATTTTTTTTTGTTGATATTGAATTAATATCTTTATTATTTTTCCTAAAATAATTTTATTTGCATCTTTTTAATAAAGGTCTTTAGTTCTTTGACTTCTGAAAAAAATTATATATAAGTTTTTTATAATTTTTGTACTTTATTTATTGATCTGTAATCTTATAACTTTCAATAAACACAAATTGTTTAAACAAATTTTCGATATTTGTTTTATCCATTTCCCAATTAATAAATATCTGCTTATTCGTATAAATAAACATAAACAACTTTTGTAAAGTAGGTAAAACACTCATAATATTAAGCATCTCTGGAATTTTTAACATAAAATCAAAATATTTTTCGAATGGATTGTATGAATGTCCTCAAATTGCAAAAATAATTTAAGAATGTTTTCTCAGTAAAATAACTTAAAAAAATATATAATGATAATAAATTGATATTATGAAATTATTTATATTATTTTCGATGACTGTAGTTTGTTCTTGCAATACTGGTGAATAATTATTTCTATTTTCTTCTTTTTTTTTTGTTAATTTACATTTTTAAAAACCTATATTATGTTGTTGTATGAAGATAGATTATACCGATGATCTTGCTATCGAATGCAGGGATATGTTGGAGAGAAAAGGAGAACACGTGTTAACTATAAGAAGGGATATTTTATTCTAACAAGAACAACAGAATTCCACTGAAATTAAAGAAGGAAGTAATTTACACTAGATGTTGAGATGGAGACTAGAAAACATAAACACACGCGAGGGATTGACTCGCTAGTTGGAATGTGGGATGTTCCAACACTAATTTATTAATAATTTTATAAGTCTGTATAACAAATAATTTTATTAAATATCTAGAACTTCAATCGACTCTCAGTGGAGACTGCAATAAAATATGGGATAAATTAATCGTAAAAGCCAAAAATGAGTTTGGTAATCAAAATCGATCCATATTCTTTACCTGATTTCCAATTCCGTTTAAGATGGAATTTGTATAAACTTTTTTCCAGAACAAATTAGTTTTAAAATAATGGAGCAATTTCTGGGTTATTGTCGTTTCAAATGTAAGTCAAAATACAAATAAAGAAAAATTCTACCAACAGTTTTCTCTAAATTTTGTTTTTCTACCAATTTGAATAATAGAAAATATATTTCCGTGTTAATATTTATATAACGTGTGAATAATACCAAAATTATTATTCATATGTTATTGTTTTATGCAATATAAATTTTGCAATTACAATTACGCAAATATTATATCGTGTGAAGCTTGAGTTGAAAATTTTTATTAGCTACTGAATGTTTATTTTTGTTTAAAAAATCTTTAAAAATATAAATTTATACAGTATACATGAATAAATTTTATATAATTATTTATTCTTGGGCATTTATAATATGATAAAATATTATAAAAATAATTGATAGCAACTGTATGCTATTAAAATGATTTTTTAAATTAATTATCTATCTATTTTGGCCTTAAATTTAAACTTAAAAGAAAATAATATTCACTTTCTTCCAATTCTTTAAATTAAAACAGGCTCTATTTAATTAATTTATTTTATTTTATTTATTTTCAGTGATGATTGTGGAAATTTCTTATCCTTCTTACGCTGTAGCTAAATAAACATGCATTAAAATCGTTAATGATATAATTAAATAAAAATTCGTAAAACACGTTTAATTTAAATAATTATTTTAATGCATAGTATAAATAATTTTAAAAATTCCACATTGAATTATAAATAATCCAATATTTGGATTATATATAGTAGAATGGCATTAATTACTAGTTAGTTCAATTGATATATCGTATTCACGACATACTATATCTGGCTGCTGCCACTTTTAGAGCCCATCACAGCATACATAACAGTCATGATAAGTTCAAAAGGAAGACTGAAAGAAGGAGTTTAATGGGCCTGGCCCTTTCTGAAAGACTGGAGATATGAGACCCGGAATTGAATCCAGCCTTCAAGGTAGTAGTTATACAACGTAGACAACCTGCCAAATTAATTACTAATGTTACATTATTACATAATATTATCAGTTAATCATGAATAATGAATTCGTTATTAAAATTAATAGTGAGTCAATGTAAATTTACATTGTAAATTCAACAATGTAAATTTATAATTATATATAATGCTGTTGTATAATAATATAATAATAATTTTAATTTATGAATTTGAATTCGGTGTGATATAATAAATACTTGTAAAATTAGAATAATAAAATTTTATCAGAATGATAATGAAGTTCAACCTGATTAACATGATGCTATTGTGAATTTTGTAATCTCTTAATGACGATCCAGTGAATTAAAAATGCAATGGAGAATAAATTCTGTTATATTCATTAACTTTTAACGATATTTGGTTAAGATAAAGTTAATGTTAATAGTTAAACGGTTTGTTAATCAATGATGGCTGAATATTGTACTTCTAATATATAATTTCAATGATCATCGTCATTCTTTTTAAAGCATTTTTATAAAAGTTGGCCATATATTTTATTTTATTATATTTTAGTTTCCTCCACTTGTTTTCTGTGAACAAGTTATCTATGGAAGCAAACATCTCAGAGCACTGAAATTTTATGGGGTCATTCTGTATTAACCAAAGTATACGCTTAATAATTTCGATGATGTTAAGTGTTGTCATTATAAGTTGATTGTCCAAACATTAAAATCTAGTCAGTCGAATGATATGTGAAGCATCAGTCCATTGATTGGATTTTAATATTTCAATAATGTTGAATTTCTATCTTGAGATCGATTCGAAATCCTACATATCAGATTTTTCACGGATCGTCGCCTATGAGAACTTTCTATTAATTGTCATCCTTATCTCTCACAAGTCAGCCGATATTATCATGGATGATTAAAATGGCTCTGCCTTTTAGCACCTTCTCCGATAGATAGTGATGTAAATTCAATAAAAATTATCATTAAATTCATATGATTATCTCTTAAAATTTAAACAATTTTAACAAATAAATTTCAATAATTCTCCTTCAGTATATAATAGAATTTTTTATCTGTCTCTGTATAAACCTATTCGGAAAATATTTGGAAGTCAAAACCTCCAAGAGCATTAAAATTTTATTTGATTGTTCTTTTTAATTGTGTGAAGATGGCTACTGATTTTGAAGTCTCACATTCAAAAGATATTCGAAATTAAAAAATATTCTATATTTGCATGTATTTGTCTCACATGAAAAATATTATAATTATTATGAAAGATTTTTTGCAATAATTGTCTTTAATATTACTTATTATTGGCATAATTTCGATTAAATTATATATATATTTATTTTCGATTTATCGTCGTTTATTTAGATATGAAGACTAATTCACATTTTATCTATTTGTTTTGTTTCATTATCTTGGAGCTGCACTTAAAAGTTTGTTCCAAGATAATGGATTCCAACATGGAACTTCCTGTTCAAGATTCGAATCATATATCTTGAAACTAAAGACTTGATTTCCAACAAACTTTGAATGAAACTATATCGAAAGTGTTTCATTCAGAATTCGGAGAAAGTTTAGTCGTTAAAATCTTATTAGTATAAAGAATTTTTTCAAAATGATGGATCTAGCGCATTATTTTTTCAATATCAATAATTATGAATATCGCATTGATAAATACAAAATGTATCGAACAACTGCTATATATGAAATGGTAATTTGGGCATATTTAATTATGATATCAATGAGACACTAATTGATAAACATGTGTTTTAACATTATGCATCATGTTATCTTGAATTTTGTGATAAGAAATTATATAAGAATAATTTTATATTAAAGTAGATAACATTATTTAACTGTTATTGCTATAAATATTATATAAGCACAATATTAGAAAATAATTTTCTAAGGATACTGAAACAGTTACTAATTTTTTTATTTAATTTTATAGAGTTGGAAACTGTGTTATTGACCTCCCCGACGATAAAATAAATATGATTACTAACTTTACTATGGTAGAATTGAATTGGGAATATGTAAGCAACTTAACTTTATTGAACCATAAACCTTCATAAATAGAAAAGTTGGACGAATATCAGCAGAATTAAATTTGGAAACGAAAGAAGATAGGATGATCATCAAACAGTTAAAGATCTACGAAATGGAAGATATTGAAATCGTAATTAAAAACAGAAAGGTTTTAGGACATATACTTAAAATTCTCATTAAAGCCGTTTTGAAATTTTTTCGTATGCTGCTCAAACATGCCATATATATTCATTAATAATGAAATGAAAAACATGAATATTACTAATTTTATAATTGAAGCTATCATATCTTGAATAAAAATACTGGTTGTTTATAATGAATTTAATTCAATTGCTTGAATATAAATTATTACGGCTTATATACATATCTTAATAAAAATTTAACCTTTGCAAAATTGTTTTTCCACAATGACGATTAAGTTTTGAATAAATATATGTATTCTATATTTTTAAATGCTATTGGAAACAAAGAATTCGAAAATACCTACATATTGAATGTGAATTGTATGAAAAATTATTAAATAATTCCATAATTATTACAGAAATATTTCAGAAAATTGAACACTGATATTTTTTTTAAAGAATTGAATCTATATAAACTTATTTTAAATTTTTCATTAATATCCTGACAACTCTGTTAAATTTTATAAATTTTTTTATCAAATAGTTAGGTTAGTGTAGTTAAGCCGCCATATAGCACAACAAATATACTTTTTCTGGCTGGGCCACTTGTAGAGCCCATCACAGACTGGCCAACAACTACGATGCGATCAATCGGAAGATTGAAAGATAGAATTCAACGGGCTCCATCCTAAAAAACTGGAGATATGAAATCTGGATTTGAACCGGATCCCCAGAATGGTAAGCTATACTTTATCATGTGGCCAACTTCTAAACTATATCATCTGACCGATCGTATAGTCGATCAGATCAAGGATTAATTGATACCTCATCGAAATTATCGTCAATGAAAGGATCATCTTGCTAGATCTCATAAAAATTCAAAAAAATTATTAAGAGAGTATCTGAAAATTTTGTACGCCTGCTATTTTTTAACTTTTAAAGTTTAAACTGATAAGCTGTGCAGCTTAGAGATTATTGTTAATGATAGAATATTATTACCAAGCTTCACGATAATTTGCTCATTATATAAGAAATTATTAACGGGAACACACAGATAATAGCTGGATATATAACAGACGGACAGCAAGATTATCTTATCAGCTTCGTTTTCCTTAAGAAAATAGTCTAAAATGGAGCGATCTCCTAAGAAATTATTAAATTCTCTTATTTTTTTAAATATATTTAAACATAACATTGCATTTAATTAATAATTTTCATTAATTAGGAGCCATAAATATAAATTTAAATAAATTATCATTCGGATGTTCTCTGGATAATAAATCGTTAGGGGAAGTCCGGGCAAAGTGAAAAATTGAAATTATTCTAAAAGCACACTGAATGATGATAGCATATTTTCTGGTAGGGAGAAAAACTTATTCTCTCTCTGTGGGTGGTGGTTTTTCGTTGGAGAAATTATTTTCGTTAGCGGTTCACGAGTTTTTGTGTTTTTCTTTAATTTGATAAAATATTTGTAGAATATGTAAATTGATCTCACTTAGTTATTGTATTACTAATACTTATGATGTTATATTATATGTCATATAGGTAGTGTAG
>WUQG02010605.1:0-11891 GCA_011317285.2 Androctonus mauritanicus
AAGTCTGTTAAGACTTTTAAGTAATTTCAAAAATATGTCCTGGGTTGGACCCAAAAAAATATGGTAAGCCTAATTATTGAAATCTTTACCGACGATTCCAAAGATAACGTTTATGTCGGGGACAGCCTACTGTATATATTCTGACGGAAGTCTGGTGCATAGTTCTGAGTACCGTTTGAACGAGAATGCTTCGTGTTTCAGATAGAGAGTTGCTCGTACTTGCCCGACAGAATGACTACAGGATTATTCTAATCCAAAGCCAACCATCGTTTACTCCGAAAAGTCATTACAAGCTCAAAGCGACGATATCGCGTGAGAATGGTGCAAGAGATGAAAAGTGAGAATCGTGTTATTCTTCTGTGAAGATCCAGGAATGAGCGTAGGAATAATGATGATGGATATCGAGAGTTAGATCTCTTAATGCCACTCCTTAATCCATTTCTTACTTTCCACTGAGATAAGAAGACAGACATCAGACAGCTGATGTTATATATTTTCCTTCCGGAAATATTCGGGAAAATGTCACCAAGAAAATTTCCTTTCCGTTAGTTGTATCAACTAAAACTTTTCCATCCGCCCAAAGAAACAACAAAATCAGAACCACAACAGATGATGGCGAAATAAATGTGTATGAGAAGGTAGAGCTAACATAACTTTTCAAAGTAGAAATATTTTCCTCTCGGAAAGCTTTCAATGGTGTTGCTGGTGGGTGATATAGTGCTTTCCTAACATAATTTACCGCCGCTGCTTGTCCAAAACAAAACTCTCCCTGGATAGAAGTTAGAATTTTAACGGAAGAAATAAAACATCAGAAACTGTAGCGGAGCGAGAAATAAATTGCTTTTAAGTGTCTTTCAAATCTGACAAAGTATAGACAGTTTTTACCAGATTCTGGCCTGTAAATATAATTTATAACGGCTGTCGGTTGGGAAATCGACGCCAGAAAAACGGACTGTACCATGACTAGAAAAATTCAGTCGTCCCCAAAGTGATAATGTCGACCATCCGGGTTACCTGACAACGATGACACAAAGAAACAAAGCGGAACTTTTAATCGACCATTAACGTCATCCAGCATCACCGAACGATTTATAATTAATGAATTACCAAACCAATTTAAACCTGGACAATCTTTCTGAAGAAAGTGAAATTTAAAACATTCTGCAAAATTATCTTATGGCCAAAAATCTGTACTTCTGACTGATTATTTTTAGAATGTACTCTCCGAAAATACTGCCATATCATCCCTTATTTAAAAATTTTATCAACTACAGTATTTTAATAACAGTACCATATTCTTCATAATTTAAAAAATGCATGTTTTCTATAATGAATAAATGGCCGAAGATAGATGCCCTGTGGAACTTCTTAAAGCAGAATTGCTTATTAATGTAAATTCCTAAGAAAATAGCGTAAAAATTTTTGAAAGTATAAAATCTGATGAAACTTTGTTAAAGAATATAAAGAAGTTGACACTAAGAATTGTTATTAACAATAATTTATAATTGTACATGATTATAACTGTAATGATGATGATCATGGTGATGCTAATGTTAATATATAAATAACTACAGTATCTATTTATATATGAAGATATTATTTTCGATAAAATAACATTTCGTGACTTTTTAATTTATAACTTTTCTACTTTATTTTTTATGTGATAACACTAGCTTTAGTCTTCATCTTGATCTTGGTCTATCTGCATCTTAGCCTGTGACTTGACGCAACCGATAAGCTGTAGAAATCTCAAAAATCTGTTCATCTGATTTATCCACTATTCGAGTTTGGATGAACAAACTATATAACTGGAGTTTTACTTAGATCTGACCCTACAGTTAGAGATAATTATGGGAATATAGCGTGTTTGAAAACATCCGGTATAATTGCGACAATATGTCAGACTAATACACGGTTGTCACGCGACTAAAACACTTTGGCCTATGTGTAATTCACCGGGAAACTGGTGATGGGCGTAGCCAACAACTTACAGAAACTTTTTACCCTGGCGGTGTTGGCCTATTATTTTTTGTTAAAAACACTCGGAAAGAAAAACAATCGACAAAATGATTTATAAATTAAATTTGTATAATAAATATTGTATAGATAACAAAAAAACAGGTTGAATGGTAAAATATTCCGAATTATTTCGGTTTTATTTTTGAGGAAGCCATGCAAGAATTAAAATAGTTGGCCATTTTGTATATTCTATAAATTTATTGGCTTATATAAGCTTACTAGCCAGATCCTCGAGGATTTCGGATATATAACACGATCTATGTGACAATTCGGACCATCATAAGGTTGGAGCAAGGGCTGGTAATAAAGAAAAATTTAAACAGTTTTCAAGTGAAATTATACGCTCTACAGATAAGTTTATACGGTTCATTGTCAACTTACTATCCTTTCATCATATAGTATAATTCATTTATTTTTATAGTATTGGGAATTCATTGGCTTTTTGTGCCCGACAATAAGGTCGATTTAACCAGCCTATTATGGCATGATGAGGCTATCGACTGTATGAAATGAGGCTACTGTGACGTCATCTAGCGATAGGTGATGGTTACTCGATCAAAACGTCATATTTTGTGGACATCTACTGGAAGAGTGGAAAACTGCGATGCTTGGCCATTATTAACAGCGCTTATAAACTGCTTAAAATTTACATAATTAGATACATTATTTATATCGGTAATTACCGCAATTATGATTATTTCTTTGAAAACATTGGCAATTTATTTTTGTCATAATATGCAAAAAATTTCAAAAGGTGTTTGCCCGTAATAAAATAATAATTTCGAAAAGGCTTCAATTTTTCTCTATTTGAGGAATGATCATTTTATTTCTTAGAGTAGTTGCATTTATGAAAGATATTTACAGTCGCATTTATAATATAAACTAATATACTGTAACTTTGATCAAAATCATAAACATGGAATAAGAATACATTTGCTTATAAAATAGACAATATGATCGAACAACACTTTGATAATTTGATTTCGAGAAAATATCTTCAATTGTTTTGGAAGAAATAATTTTTTCGAGATAAGATCTCGACAAAGACAGGAAAGTTTTCCTCTGTCCATTTTTTAGATCAAGACGCATTCATTCATTCCTGTCAATGGTTTTTGAATTGTTAAATAGTTTTTGCATTCATCAGATGGAAATTTCTTATGACACGTATATGCAGCGTAATTAGCTATATGCAGTATCTGTCACGTAAATGTTAAGTAAATGATTACACTTTTCAGCTATAAAATTCCTGAATATAAAATTCCTGAATATAATTAATAATTCCATTTTTACCATGCCGTAATTATTAGCCTGTAATCTTAGTCGTAACAAATTCTGTCATCTTTTATTTTCGATACTTAACAAAAAAGAAATATGCTTCCATATTCCTTAAACCTGCTTGCCAAATCAGATCCTTGTTTTAAACAGCTTTTCCAAATAATAATAATTCGTGTTCGGCTCATTAACTATAACTGGCCATCTCCAGTATGGCGTGTGTTATATGAGTCAATGCATAATGTGTTTCGTCCGCTAAAACGCCCCGGATTTTTACTAATCGTCAATTGTTTCCACTTAATAAAGCAAATTCAGAAAGTTTCCAGAAAGTTAATAAGTTATTATCGCATTTCGCTAGTTAAAAGATTTTTGATATTGGTTATTCCGATACTCCAGTAGTACTTTCACATTAATACAAAGTTAAAATAAGCCGAACTCTTTAAAATTCTAAGATTTCTGCACCAAATGTCAAGTTACATTTTGGTCTTGGTATCGGAAACATACTAATAACAGGACTGCTAAATATTTGTAAAACTAATTTATATTTTGTCTTTCAGATGAAATAGGATATAATAGTTTAACTTTAACAGCAAATTTTTTTAAAATATTGTTTTCTTCGAGATGATATAGAACTTTCAGTCACGAAATTGATGCTTCTTCATTTTCAAAATTAGGAAAATAGGATGTTTGGCTCGAAAGTTTTGCTTTAACTAGTTATTGTGGATTCATTTAAAGCCACGCTTGGAATTAAATAAAAAAGACGAGTTAAATATATAATACTTTACTCGAAAGGAGATACAAAATATCAGGTGTTATAAATTCCATAGATAGAATTTATAACATCTAATCGTATGATCATAATCTTTTTATCCATATAATTGTTATCACTGATGACACATGGTGATAACGATTGTATGAATATGGTGGTATTTTCTAATTCTAAAATAATCTTGTTTAGTATTTCGTATAGCATTTGTGTATTAATTGATTTCACAGAAAGAATTTGAGGAACATATTTCAATGGTGAAAAAACATTCTTCATAGTAAACACACTGGCACTTGTTATCAAATCATTATCATTAAATCCTTTTCTACAACCATTCGTTCTTTATAATTTAAAAAACTCGAGATGGATTTTCGTCCATCTTCAATACGATGTTCGTCTTGCGATTTGAGGAATTTAAACTGTTTCTTAAGGTAAGAAAGAAAATTATCATCAAAACTTTTAAAGGGCTGAGAATGAAGGTGGTTCGAGCCCAACAAATTGTGTGTGGACGAGGTAAAATTAACAGACCAGAATTATAAACAATTTTGTAGGCACGAGAAGAGATAGTGCCAGAATTGGCCCAATGACGTTTCAGTTGAATAGAGAACACCATTCTTCTAACAAGTAAAATATGCAAGCAGTTCTTTTAAAATTCTATTACTTGTTTAATATGACAAACAATTTCATTATCGAATGAATCTAAAAACTCTGAATAAGTTTTAAAGAATCTGTAACGTCGCTCTTCTTACCAGCTGTACCATTGACTGTAGATTAATCAAAATTGACTGAATTTTTCTATTTTATCAGGGAACTGATTAAGTTTTATAGAATTCACGAAACAAGATACACATGTTACTATCAAATTTTGCAGAATAGACCAACCACGAATATGTTTTAGTTTCAACACAAAGGAACACGACAATCGAATTTCTGTAGACAAATGTCGAATTCTGTGGTAGCTTATATTTCTCACAATTCTGTATAAGTTCCCCATATGAACTAAGTCTGTGATTTATAATATATATTAACAGTTTTCCACCACTGCAGTTGCTCTCCGAAATGGCTCTTTGAACTAATGCATCCTCTAAACTTCGCTTTCTTTTGGAAGAACTCTCCGTTATAAATGTTTTTTTAATCAAATGTTTAGGAACAAAACAAAAAACAGAAAGGGGATGGCGCCCTCCTTCATCCGTGGTGATTGAATAAGTGATATTAAAAATGGCCCACTGAGAGTATCGAAGTAGGAGCTCTCTTTCAGAACTTCGTAAGGTTTAAAGCGGATGAAAGCCTGGATAAATGATCATCTGATAAGGTATCTTTGAGTATACATTTTTACATTATATATAATTACTGAACGATAAATACTAATTAGTATTTACGGTAATAATGTGTTAAAATTTAATAAATTGGCGGGCGGTAGTAGTATTTTTGAAAGAAATGAATACTAACTGGTTCAGCTCGGAAAAATGCGCATTTATAAAAAATAAAATTAACATTCAAGGACTACTGTCCAAAACTCCGATCGGCGTTCCACTGGCACCAAATAAATGGATTTAAACCAAGAGCCAGTTTCTAACGCGTGAGTTAAAAACTCGCTCCGGTTTAAGTGTAGTTATTTTCACTCCCAGTGGCATTTAATAATCTGGTTGGCAATAAAATTACATTATTTTATTAAATACTTTTTATTTTACTTTTGAGTTCTACAAAAGTAAAAAAAGTTGAGTTTGAGATATAAAACTTTTGCCTGGTATGACTCCCACCAACGCCTTCGACAGGCTTTCATTTTTTAAGAGCGAACTTTTTTCATCATAATTACTTATCAATTTATGGTTTTAAAGCAGGCTCCGCGCTGTTGGTGGAGGGATAGAAGCCGTTACGGTTCCCACCAGAGAGTTCGCCTTGCTCGGGCTGAGTGGGTTTATCCAGAGGCAGGGGGAAGCTTGCTTCCCTAGGGAATCATCAAACCTCGGGGAGTTGATCCGAGCGATATTCGGCCATGGCAAGGCGCCAAGAGCCCGGCCTCTGCACGGCGTCGGTCGATATCGTCTCCATGGTGGCCCACAAGTCTGGCGCGGACAGTGGGCTGCATCGGTGATCGAACCCGGGGAGATTCTCGCCCCTTTTGTTGATGGGCTGGTTCGCCGTCATGCGTCCCACCCTACAGTTGTGGTAATGAGTAAGGGTTCTGCTTAGAGTGGAGGGTTCGGCACTATTACTCTCACCGACCCTCCGGTGGGCTGCTGCATTTTGCGGCGGTTATGTCCGAGCTGTGTTTCCTCAGGATTTCTCTCTTCGGGGAGAGGTGGTAGTAGCAAATACGCTCTCTTCGGGGACGAGTTCGGTCGTTGCAGGAAACAAATCCGTTCAGCCTCTTGTATCTTTGCTCCCTCTGTGGACAAAGGCGATTCTCGGCATTTAAGGATCGCTTCGGCGATACAGTACACGGGATGCGGATGCGGTGGTCATGTCCCTAGGCCTGGCAAACCTGAGCGAAGCCTACCGTATTCGTATTCCGTTCGCTTCGTGGATCGAGAGATGGCAGGCGAAGCCGCACCCGAGTTGCAGGCAATGATTAGGCCGAGAACATTCTCCACACAGTCGTATGATCCCTGTAGTACCTTCTCAGGTGAAGCAGGGTGACCGGCCTTTTGGCCGAGACTCAGAATACAATATGAGCCTGTAGAGACCAGGATCGACGCGCTGCGCCTGGATCCCATGATAAATATTTTCAAGGGTGGGTTCCGAGATTCGAAACCGGGTCCTCCAGAGTGAAAAGGCGAAGCGTTTCCACGTGGCCAATCCGGCCGATCAGCCCAGGTCAATTGCATTGATGAATGACAGAATTCATTGATTACATCGCCGTCATAAATACGAATTGTACATAAGTGGAAGAGATCATAATTCGAGGGCTGCGTGATTGTGGTTCGTGATGAAATCTGAATTAACTCCAATTCGTAATCGGTGAAAAATTATAAAATGACATTAAAAATCTGATATTGAAAAGACTTTTATAACGATTCACAGCTTTATTGAAAACATTTATCGAAAATTAAATATTAAATATAAAAAGTAGTTTAAACAGAAACCATAAAACACAAGTATAAATTAAAGTATAAGCGAGACCCGACATCATGATGTAAGATACTGTGAGGGACAGGAACGCGGGTTGGATGTGATGTGATGTCTCTCTCCTCACCTCCGAATTTCAGTTTTTTTATTGTTGTTATCATTATTGTTTTACTTCATTATTAGAGGGGAGAACAGAGAAAGGAATGTGGGGAAGGAAAAGAGAGAGAGAGAGATATCGCAAGGTGACATGCGATAATATGAAACCCGGCCCATGGACTCTTGCCCCCAATCGAGTTAAATCAAACCAAAGTGTAAACACAGGAATCTTGAGAGACTAATGTAGGAACAATAACTTATAAGCGTCCTTAACAAAGGTGAAATGTTAAAAATTGAAGAAGTATAAAAGCATTCGTGAGAAACTAATTCGAGGTCGGATAAAACAACCAACATCAGACAGAAACTGTCGGAAACAGAACCAACGTCGGATAAAACGGTCGTCGGACTATCGAAGTCAAAAAAGAAGAAAACTAAGGAAAGCGGACTAGAGAACTCGGAATCGAATTCAACGATGGATAAAGAAGTCTACTTAGCGCCAACGTCGAAAAGAGGACAAAGATCAAAGACAGTTTGTACAAATTGTAATAAAAACAAGACCGACATCATCAGGAACAAAAGGTTCAGCGAAGGACCATTTACATGCCCGCTTAGTGCATCTCTGTTGAAAAAAGGAAGGACTAATTATGCGTTTACCGAATCTATCTCCGAGAAAAAAAAACCATTTGTGATTCAACACTTACTTCCGACAAGGGACACTAACCGCAGTAAGGAGCCGACCGATACGCCGTTTGACCGCTCGTCAAACAACTCATCCTTCGAAGAACAAGAACCGAAAGCAATTTCCTATTTGCCAGAACTCCGTCTGTAGACTTGATTTGTAATAAGATATTTTTCTCTCATTATTGTCAGAAACTTCGTTTTGTAAAGAACTATCTTACCAGTTCTTTTATCGAATAAATGGAAGTTTAATATTAAGACTGTAGTCTCTGAGTTACTAGGATATCGCCTCATTACTCGTCCTTACCCGCAAACACGTCGTGCAACCGCGATAAAGCATGACGATAGTTACCGTTCACCCGACGATCTCAGACGGGCATTCCACAATACCGGAATTAAAATAATCGACAAATATGACTCATAAAATGAGAATGGATAAGTAATCAAAACTATAACCTTCCAATTTAAACATTTTTAAATATTTAATTGCTGGAATAAAATATAGTTTATTTATAAAGTTTTAAATTAATTCCTGTAATTTAAAGCTAATTGTAAAAATATATTTCTAAAAGAATAATCGTGATGCTATCTACATTAATTATAATTTTTTTTTTTTTAATTTTGAATTTTTGAAAGAGAGTAAAATTTAGAACTTTTAGAAATTTTGATGTGACATAGAAACTATCTCTACTCAAAATTTAAGAGTTTATATTCCCAATGGTCAGCCTAAATATTTTTATTTAGAAACACCAAGAACATATAATATAGCTTATATAGGATTAATACATAAAGCTGCCGAAATAATTTATATTAAAATAATTAAAAAACAACAATATATAGTATTATGAAATTTCTAATGATTTACTTGTCAATAATCATCATCACTACTGATAGATAAGTAGCGTCATCTATTAGCAAAAAAAGAAAAAAATGAATCCATTAGAAATTTTAGTCTATTGATAACTGCAATGCGTAATCGTTCATACATTCAGATCGATATTTGAAATTATATGGCAATAACGTGTAACCAATAACGTTCGAGAAACATTTATTCGACAATCGATGCTCCAATCAGTTATCATTATTATAATTATTTACTAAATAGGCTGAGATAGATTATTACAGGATCATTTTGTGATTCTCATTCATCTAGGCAATTGCATGGAATTTGATTTTCGTAAAGAATCACCTTCAGCAGATTTCCGTAGCAATACTGAATTTTAGAGTATTATTTTGTTCATTTTCAATATTGTATATGAGTTAACAGAAATGAAACTATAAAGAAAGACAGGAACATCATATTTTAAAAATTTGTTGAAATATAAAAAGATATATGATTTTGTCTTCGGAATACGAAACAATATATTACGATGCTTATAATTTAATATCAACAGAAAATTTTAAAAATCACTGGACAATTATTCCTATTTATATCGATTAAAATATTATCAGAAAATTTCAGAATTTTTAAGGAAGTTCGAATGAAAATGGATAGTAGATCTGTGGCTGTCAACATCGAACATTTATCAAAAGAAGAAATACATCCCGCTTGTATTTTACAACCTTTAATTGAAACTGGAAAACTGTTTGGCTTCAATTCTTTCATAGTTTGTAACTGTATAAAAGAAAGAAATGCCTCGGGAAACGGATCCAAATATTGTCACTTTTATGAAATTGTAATCGAATATTTTATGTGGTTTATGACATTACTTTTCTTTTGTATAACAGTTAATGATAATTGTATTTGTGCCGGATGGAACACACTTTATGGAAAAGGTTCAGAAATTATGAAATTCATAACTTTTCTTTTTGGTCTTTATTTCGCCATACAATTTTCTATGTTAAGGAAAACCAATATACATTGGGTGAATAATAAAAGTGCATGCGAGGGAGAGTTAGAATTTTGGGAAATAATTCAGAAAATAAATCATTCTTGGATATCAGCATTTTTCATTTTGAGTATATTCATTTCACAGGCCCTAAATTTATTTATATATCCTGCTATGACAAAAATTAATTCTCCTACTGTTTCCTTCGTGTGTTCTACTATTTACATGTTTTGGGCAATGGTTATTGTGGGTCAGTTATTGTTTATTGCTTCTATAGTTTATCCAATAATTTTGTTACTTTTCAACAGATTTCGATATGTTCAGTATTTGGTAGATTCTTTGCATAAGAATTCCATAAAATTGCAGATAACTATAGAAAATATAATTGAGAGACATAATGAATTGTGGAATATGTTTCAAGAAACAAATAAATTGTTTAGTGATCTAGCAGCCATAACGTATGCGTTCTTTTGCTATACCATTTGTCTGTTCTTCTATGCAGTTTTATTTTTAGAAATGCACGGAATATTAAAGTCTATACTGGTATTGGTGCCAGGTCTTATGGTTATGAGTTGGCTAATTATTGGTTTTCTTTTTTCTAGGCTAACTTCTGCGGTAAGAAATCTTTTTAAATAGTTTAAATATTTTTATTTAGTACCATAATTAGAAATTCATAATATCAAGCATTTTGAAATAACGATTATGTGACTTGCACAATATTAGAGAAATGTAGATGATGAATAAAATAGGGAAAGTTTACAGATTGAGTTTATATTATCAGAAATTTCTTTTAATTTCTGGTTTTGCTTTTGTTAAAATTAGACTTTAATTCATTAAAAAATTAAATATTTATAAAATTACTTTATTAATTTTAAGGTATATAGATATCCCTGCTATAACACCATCTCCTACAACACAGTTTCGCTGTAAACACGATTTGAAAATTGCGGAAACCTTCACATAACAGTATTTCTACAACACGCTTTTTACTTAACCCATTTATATTTTACTCTCCTACAACACAAGCATTTTAATTAATTTTGTAAATCCACACCATGGACACACAATAAACTTATAAATTGCAATCATTGGAAAATAAATTATAATAAATTTATTTACATATATAATAATTTTGGCTAATTATAAATTAATAATTGGCCAAAATTAGTCATATATACAATTTTGCTAATTTGCCACGAGAGAGACGATGCGCAGTCTATTTTCGATTTCGGTTTGAAATTGAATTAATTGGTGACCATTGAGTATTTTATGTTCCAAACGTTCAGTTCTTGAATAAAAAATAAGATTTTATTCTTCAATAGAGAAATGCGAAAGAGAAGAAAAACTTTTTTATTCATAAAGTTTTTTGGGTATATATTAAAGAACGATTAATTTTTTAGCGGATTGCAGCGAGTTAGATTACATATTTTGTAAGGAAAGCGGAAGATACACAATCCTTAAATGCAGAAAAAAATTTAGAAAGTGAAATTGATATTGTCGAAGAAAAAAAAACGTTCTCGTATTAACGAAACTGTGGTAAGGTAGATATAACAATTAAATAAATGCTATATTGGCTAGGCTGCATACTTTTTCTTTACTTTTAATTACGTATATTTTTTTTTAGGGTCTTCATATATAATTTTTCTTTCTTTATCTTCCATGTTATTAATATTCTTAATAAAATTGAAATTTTTTATGTGGAATTAAATAAAGTTATTTATTTTTAATTGAGTTGGGAACGTAACTCTCCCTTTTGTATTGGTTCCAGGTCTCATATAACACGGTTTCACACAACACGATATTTTTCAGGAATCTATCTACCATGTTATTGAAGGGATACCTGTAGCATAAAATCGAACTGAATATTTGTTAAATTCATCTGTGGATTAAAAGGAATTTTAATAGTCATATTAATTATTTCTAATTATTAAAATTCTGTTTAATTCATAATATGAATTTGGGAAGTATTAGATCCAACTAGCTAATTAATACAATTGTAATATAATTAAATTTAGATTAATATCACACATGGTTAATATATAGCAGCGGTTCCCAACGTTTTTGTCTCTCGTGTACCTCGTTGATTAGGTTTTCATTTATGAGTATTGCTCATAAATGAAAACCTAATCAACGAGATACACGAGAGAATCCTTTTCATTACC
>WUQG02010616.1:0-11889 GCA_011317285.2 Androctonus mauritanicus
TATAGGTTTTAATAGTATTCTCATATGTAATCTACCAATGTTATTTTTAGTTTTGTTAGTTTGTTTAATGTGTAAACGTATTACTGTGATTTAATTGTAACCTTGACAACCAGCATTCACCGTTTCGTTAGAAAATTCTTTTCATGTTCGAAGTTCTTTTATTAATGTTCAAAAAATTGTTGTCTGTAAGCCTGAAGAGGGTACAGTAGTACCGAAAACGTTTGACTGAATAAAGTATTTTACATTCTCATGCTACTGCTCAGTCTTTTAATTTTACTTCTGGATATACATAGTTTCAATTTAGATTGAATTTTTTGGAATGAATTAATCAAATAAGTAGAGGACATATTTTTCACCTATACAGAAAAAAAAGTACAATATTAGTGTATATACATACAACTTTATCATAACTTTTAGGATTTTGCCTCTGAATTGAATTTCATTTAAAACTGCTGTTATACAGGCATTCTTTGACTTATATAATTCAAATATTTGTATATTATATATCTTTAATTTGAATTTATTTTTGAGCTCTGAATTTTGGCTTTTCTAAGTCAGTGATTGAATGCCTGACAATCAGTGGTTCTGATTAAAATGACTACATGTAGAACATTGTGTTAAGATATTTTAAGTTTTTACACTAACAATTAAATTCTGTAATTTTTGTTGTAATATAGATAGAGATTTGTATCTGCTGTGCACATGCCTGTTGTAACCATAAATTCACAGCTTCATCAACATCAGGATGATTAGCATTCTATATGCATCTTACACTATTATTCATATCATGTGTTTGCTATTCACAAATTTTCTTCTCATCCTTCAAAATTGTGGACAAATAATCTTTTAGAATTTCATAGACACTCACAATCTGTTTCTGATCCTCTTTCATGTCACTTCATTTAATATTTTAATTTTTATTCCTAAGTCCAGAACTTTTCATTTACTAAACATTGCATTACACAAAATTATTAAACATAGTATAAAATACAGTATATTGTATCGAACTTCAAGCATAGCTGAAAGTACAAAGCTTGACACCAATGTTATGAATCTTGACATGATAAAACAAAGAAAGGTGATAACAACAATAGATTTATTCCTTCAACTCTTGACTTCAATTGCACTGATAATGAAGCTTGTTACTATTTATATTCTCCACGGCAATTGTCACTATAGCAGATACTATAACATGGTCCTAACCAATTCAAAATTCACAAGTTATGGACTGTTATGAATGCTATAGAATGGTAATTCAAATTTGTATACTTATAACAATTATATCAAAGTTGGATGGTGCACTCCATGTCATAAAATCAGATCATAAAACAAATGTTATTTACTATAGTAGTGATTATTTTACACATAGTTTTTAACATATAGAAGATAGGTTGGCCAACCATTTTGCACCAAAACATTCATTAAATATGGGTATTCATTATTTGAGTTGCTTATAGTGAGTAGTGTATAAATAACAGCTTTAGAAGAAAAACAAATATTAATAAATATAAATGTATCAATATTATTCATTCTACATCAATATCATGACCATACTGCAGGAACTACCACCAGTGGGTTATCATTGATCATTCAAGAGTCCTTATTTCTTTTAAATAGTTCAAGCACTTCTATTAATTTTACATCTTGATAGCAGTCAACAATTTTATTACTTTTATGTTGCTCCATTCTACATTTAGTTCACTTTGAAAAATCTTTTTGCTAATGTAGTGGTGAGATTTCCATTTCTGATATTGTCTGTTTCTTTAAATGAAATTTTAAACTTCTGGAAGTATTCTTTATGTAAAACTTTTATGTGTGTATTGATTGCTGATATTATGTAGATACTAGATAATTGATCAGATTGTGCTTATCTTCTATCTTTATGTAATATAATATATGTTATCTTCTGTCTTTTATAAATTACCTTCAAATTAAATTTTTTTTTAAGGTTCTGACAATATTCTGCAAACCTCGATCATATAAGATTGGTTTCTGTAGTATTATAACTTAGTGGAGTGCAACAGAATTTTGTATTTGCAAAAGTAGTTAGTAGGAATATGATTTGCTAGGATCTTATCATAGATATTTTTTAGAAAACTATAAATATAATCATGGTCATCAATTATAGCATATATGATAATATCATATCCAAATTTCCTTGATTCAGGTGTAATACAGTGAGTGAAAAGTCTTTGGAAGAGTGCTGTAAAGATTGCCAATTTTTATTATATTGGATCAGACAGCCATGCAGAGATGAATATTGGCAAATAGGTTCCTTCCTGTATATAGCTAACTCATATGTTGTATCAGTGACTTTAATTAATTAATAATTATATAATTTATATAAATCCCATAAGTGGTTTCATGGACCAAGAATGTGAATTTTACCAAACTCAGCAGCAAGATTGAATAATTTTTTTTTTTAATTTTGGAAAAATTAGAATTTTCTTAAATTGCTAAATCCTTCCCAATGCATTCATTATATTTTGCAAAGCAGAAAAATCAGCCAATAAAAAATATCCATAAGGTGACAACTTGACATGAATTTTGTCATGTTTCAAAATAGAGTAAATTTTCATAGTTAATAGTTTCTAAAAATAAGTCATTGTTTTGCAGCATGGCTATCGCTTGTTTCATATCACATTATGACATGTATAAACAAACTATTAAATTTGTGATTTAGATAAAATATTTTTCTAAATAAATGTAATTTCCTTATTTTTATATATTTTTAATATATTACTTATTTGATTCCAGATGTTTATTTATAAGCTCTTTATTAAATTTTGAATAATGATTTAACATACTTGTTCATGCAGCTATCACTTTCTTTTAATTATACTAATAAATTTATTAAAAGTTTCATAAAATTTTTAATAGAAATTGTTTAATGTTGAATTATACAATTAAAAAATAAATATTAGAAGATAAATTAATAAACAATACTCGAAGAAATGATTGTTTAGTTCTAAATGGAAATGATGTACTCTTATGTCATAAATTCTGACCCCAGTATCACAGTATATAAATGCTTAATACACTCAACTCACTCTCTCTTTAAGAAAAAAAATTTTGTTATCATTAACTGTAATGAAAGATTGAATTTTTGAATCTGTTTATCATAATTTGCATATTATATATTAGATAAAAAATTCATAAAACAAAAAAAATTCCTTTTTGGTTGGAAATTGTTACAAAATATACATATAAATATATTAGAGAACATGATAAAATTAGAAAATGAGATTGAATCTGAATAATATGTGATTTAGTACCATTGAAATTGAAGTATGTTTCTGGAGATCATGTTTATTGTCTTGTTTGCATTCCAATCCACTGATGCATCACCTCCAAATGGCCTTGGAATTCAGAAATTCATAAACATCACCCTCTGTTTACAAACAAAACAGGAATTGCATTTGTTTTGATGTTGGGAAAAGATTTAGAGCTATCTAAAATTCAGTTCTTTATTTCTTTACATACTTTTGATAGTTATCAAATTACATAAAAATTTATTAAAAATCAGCAACATAATTCCTTTTTGCTGTCAAAAGATGTCAAGGTCACAGAACGAAAAATGACAAAAAACAATAAAAAACTATATAAAACAATTTAATCTTGATTTTATTAATTCAGCTTTTTCAAATTAGTTTTTTTGTGTATAATCATTAAAAATATGCTGTTTTGAAGGTGGTTCCTAGAATTTTCAGTTACTGAAATATTTTTTTTAATTACATGTAAACATTGTTTATATTTGAACATTTTGATAGAATTTAGATTTTTTTTTTTTAATCCCATCCTGTTGATTTTATACCTAACCTATCAAACCCATTCTGATTATACAATTTGATAAATGATATTTTGGAAATTTTTGTTAAAATAAGCTATAAAATTCTGAAAATTAAAAAATATTGTAGGTAATAAGAAAATAATAGTTAATTCTGTTAAAATAAACTAAAATATATCTTAATTGTTCATTTTTTTTGTTTTAATTTCTCCAAAATTTAGGAGAAATTGCAAAAAACAAAATATAAACACCCTCAATTCATTTAAAGGAGTATGGCACCTTTATTGTTTTATAGCAGCCACTTTTTTTCTAGGAATTTGTAGCCAAGTCTTCTTTGCACATGGGTAATTGGCAGTGGATTCAGAGTTATCATGTGTACTGGTTAATAATGCAGATTTTATAATTAAAGAAAACACAATAATTTAAAGAGAAACATCAAAAGTGCTTTATTCAAAGTAATGTCCATTGCTAGCTACACATTTCCTCCATCTTTCAGGTAATTTACAGGTACCATCCCAATAGAACTTTTCTTGTTTTGAGGCAAGCCACTCAGATTCAATTTTTCACTTCTTTGTATATTTTGAAGTATTGCTCAGAAAGTATGCATGCCATCGATCGAAACAAGTAGTAATCTAAAGAAGCAAGCTCTAATGATTACAGTGGGTGGGTTAATAATTCCCAGGCATTTTTAATTTGATATACTCTAATCCTGTAGAACTAGAATCCATATTATCTAACAAATTGATGCCATAAATATTTGAATGAAAATTTGGCATATTTGTCTGATTCATGCAGATCTCATAACAGAACCAATCCCTGAAAATACTGATTGTCAAATATCTTTCACTATTCAGCAAGTATTCTTGATCTGTTTCCAATTCAACATAACATAATAGTAAAACTTTTAAAATTATAATTTCATCATACACCATCATATATCAGTAGATCTATTTCTGGTTCATAATTTTTACTTAAAAGAGCAGATTATTGCTTTCTTATCCAAATTATAAAGTTCATTTTTTTTTATTTTATCAGCATTGTTTTAACTTGTTCCTCTTTGCCCCCTGCCGCAGTATAAACTGTATTGTTGATTTCTCTATAACAAATAAAATAATCATGAATTGAAATCATATTTTCCCCATGTGTTTGATAATAATAAGATATTAAATATTTCTTTTATATTTTTTATTAATACTCATCATAGATTATTTTTCGTAACTGCCGTTTTTTAATTTTTGTTAAGGATGCCGTACTTACATACAGTTGAATAGTTCACCTCATATGATTTATTCAACTGAATTTGGTCAAGATATTTGGTCTCAACAGCCTTTCTTATCAGGTAAAGTTATTATAGCTATTTCTATATTAATTATTTACTATATTTACTCATTTGTAAGTTGTTCCTGACTTTTACACATAATTTTTTCCTTTCTTGTTTTTCCCTTCTTGTTATGATGATTGTGCTGTTAGCTATTAAAAATAGTTATCTAAGCAAGAAACATTAATATTTTGAGTGCTAGCCAGAAGTTAATAGTTTGTAATAAATCATTGTTTTCAGACATTTACCAATGCCATTTGATGCTTCGCAAAAATCAATCTGGCTATTTTACAGGAAAAATTTTTTTTTGGTATTTTTTTTCTTCAAAATCTAGAAGAGTTATACAATATAATGAATCATAACCAAATCTGATACTATAAACTATATATTTGTAACAAATTAATAAAAGAAAATGGTTTTCAATGATTATATAATATGATCACAAAAAAAATGAATAATATTACAAATTGTAATATTAAAAAAAATTGAGCCATTTATTTTAAAAGTGGCTCAATTCCATTTTTCAAAAAACAAAGTTAATTTTTTTATAATAGTTATAATTCTATGTGATATCTTCATTTTTAAATAATTTACAGTCAATATGTTCAAGTTCACTGAGATTTTGTTAATAGAAAATTAGCTAAAGAATGGAATGATAAAAAAAATTTATTTTGAAAGTTGTTTAAGCCATATTTGGAAGCTACAGTTTGCATATACATAAGTGCTTCTCATAGCAATAAACAGTCACCTAATGAATTTTAAATATCATTAGACATCATTGTTACTCTGAAATGCTGAATGTTGTAGAAACCAGATTTGCTTTGGCTTGTACGTAAATGTCGTCATAAATCTGCTTACATCACAGCATGATGTCAACAATGATGGAACTCTTCAAAATTGCGATAAAATGAATGATTTTTGTACAGTTTATTGATCTGTGTTTTTTTAGGTTTATATGCTTATTTTAAGTATTATTTTATAATTAGTTTCTGATAATTTTCTTTTTGAAATATAAAGTTAGAAGTGACAGATAAAGCATATTACTTAGCTGCTTAGTTTATTGATTTGAAGACATTGCAGAACCAAAATAATGTATTGCAATGAAATTTTTAGGATATGAATTTGCAGAATTTTTTTAGTTCTTGAATTTTATAAGAATTTTCTTCAAGAATTGGAATATAAGGAGCTATAAATATAATTTAACTGTATAATTCTTTTGAAAGTGAATAAAAGTTCTATTTTATTTTTATAATATAAAATTAGTTTCTTTTATTTATTTTAAGACTATTATATTTCTTTTCAAGGGAAGTATGCTTTATCAAAAATTAAAGTTATTTTATTAATTTTGAAAGTGGCTTAAGTCTATTTATGGCTACTAAAATTTTTTTAAATAATAAGATGATTGGTACAATAAATTACATATTTTTCTAAACACAAAATTATACTATCATATTATCAATAACCAATATTTTTAACTTGATTCAGACGCGTACCCTTAAATTTCTCAATTTAAAAACAAACGGACTTAAGCCATTTTCAAAATAAATAGCTTGATTATTTATGATTTATGTTACAATTACAGACTATTAATTTTACTTGACATATACTCAATCCTACATGATAAATTAATCAATATTCAATAAATTTCAATTAAATGAAATTTTGTAAAGAGTTTGTAATATTTAAATATTACTATTCATTAGGGAAGAAATAATAAAAAATTGAATATTCTATATAACAGGTCAAACTTGCTTTATTTAATGGCAAAGACATCAGTGGCAAACATCTAGAGCAACATGAAAATTGTGTGGGGAAAATTATGCAACATAGTAAGATAGTTTTAAAATCATTGTATGAAATATGATTATAGCAAGATTATGTAATTAACAATGTACAGGTTCCTCACAATGATCTAATGTACCAATCCTTTTGTGCCTGATTCCTGTAGTTTTCTGCTTATTAAGTTTATTATGAAAGTATGTTGTGCCATAATAAATATTGATAATGAGTATTCCAAATATTCAATATATTTTCATCATCAAGTTACCACTTAAGACTTAGAGCCAAACCCCATTTATCTTTAGAACTCTCTGTAGATAAGATGGTAGGAATGAAAAACAATTAGAGATAAGAGAACTTTTTATAAGAATATGGATATTTTAAGAATATAGAGAAACTATTCATTGAGAAGCTGTGAAATAAATACTTTATTTACTTGCATAATTCTTTTCATCTATGAATTAGAAATGCAAAATAAGAGATAAGAGATCTGCATAATTATACTATTTTGATTTTTATTAGTCTACTTTCCGAATTAGTTAGTTTCAGTTATGCTGTTAAATCTCATAAGGTATATTTTTGGCAAGCTATTTTTAAAGCTCACCACAATCTGGCTATCACCTATAATAGAATCAACCAAAAAGGTGCAGGATGAGTGGAGTTCAGTAGGTCAGTTGGCCCAAACCCTTTCTGATAAACTAAAGAATATAGGTTAAATAAGAATTAGAGTAATGTATATTATATTAAAATATAACATTTTAGGCTACCTTGTAGAGCTGCCTTTTGTTTACATCATTTTATTTGCAACAAACTGAACATAACTCAAAACTTAAAACAAAATAAATTCCTCAAATACAAATCTTAAAAAATATATCTTGCAGTTTGCCATGGCGAAGATATGCATTTCGGCATAACGCCCTCTTCAGTCTATTATCATGTACTGCAAAATTTACATAAAAATTTTTTAACTAAATATTATTTACATATAACGCCGAAATGCATATCTTCGCCATGGCAAACTGCAAGTTATATTTTTTAAGATTTGTATTTGGGGAATTTATTTTGTTTTAAGTTTTGAGTTATGTTTAGTTCATTGCAAATAAAATGATGTAAATAAAAGGCAGTTCTACAAGGTAGCCTAAAATGTTATATTTTAATATAATATAACATCACTCAATTTCTATAATTAAATAAGAATTAATTTGGAAAAAGAGATATCCAACTTTATTGGAATTTATTTTTTAAAATATTGTTTTTATTATATGGGAGGGAGAACTATATTTATGGTAATTTATAATTTTTATTTAATTTTTCTTTGTTTTTTTTAAAATATGTAAATAATATTTAGTTAAAAAAAATTTTATGTAAATTTTGCAGTACATGGTAATAGACTGAAGAGGGCATTACGCCAAAATGCATATCTTCACCATGGCAAACTGCAAGATATATTTTTTAAGATTTGTATTTGGGGAATTTATTTTGTTTTAAGTTTTGAGTTATGTTCAGTTCGTTCAAATAAAATGATGTAAATAAAAGGCAGTTCTACAAGGTAGCCTAAAATGTTATATTTTAAAGAATATAGGGTCTAGAATTGAACTCAGATCATCCAGGGTGGTAAGTGACTGATTTGCAGGCATTTGTCCAATACTTTCCAAAGGAAGTGAGATTTACAAGATCATCATTCTGCCTAGCTATCTGTGTAGTCCCCAATAATAACTTTTGGAAATAATGATGAAATGTATATATATATATATATATATATGTGTTGTTGTTTTTAAAGTAACAAAAGTGATGTAAAAACACTATAATTAAAACATTTTATTTAGATATTTCTTTAACATCAACTTACAATAAGATATGGATTTACATTGCATCACTAAGCATGACCTCAATCCAACTCCAGTATAATTTGAAATTGACAGAGGATTACAGAAATTCATAAATAATATAAATCTTATACAACAATCAAACGAATGAACTTTTATTTACAAATATAATAGAATTTAAAAAGTTATAATAAAGTATATTTTGAATACATTGTTATATTTAGATTGCATTGAAAGTGAAAAATAAATTAACTAAGGAACTAAAAATAACAAGCAATAAAAAAAATAAAAAATAAAAATTTATAAATACAGTCAACCCTTCATATTTGTAGATTTGATTATTTGCCATCAATAGTTAAATGGCAATTTTTTGAAATTTTATAATCTATTATGGAAAATTTTAGGTAAGGCTAGAAAATGCAAAGAAAATTAAAGTTCAGTAAAAAATCATAAATGCATAAAATATGTGTTAATCTATTTTATCATTTACTACTAAATATTTTATATACATAAATTTATTATAGAAAGCTGAATTTTGTAAAAACTTTCAGTATGCTAAAGAACTGCTCATATTATGTAGGATGCCACACTCTAGCTTGATATTATCAAGCCTCACTTGTGTTTTGTCTCTGTGCAGTGTAACCCATGTTTTTGTAACTTTTTGCATCTTTAAAATAAGAAAACAGTGCTATAAAATATCAGTTGTAATTATGAATCCAAAATATAGTGCTTCTGATAGTATTCCTAAAAAATAAAAGAAAGTAAAGACCTTATAAGAAAAAGTTGAATTACAGTAGCCATTCATATGTCATTTCGCTATTAGGTCTGAACAAAAACTAAATAAATTAATTATATTATTATTGTCTAAAAACTTTGATTAATGATGATTTAATTAAAAAATTAATCATTAATTAATCGTAATAAAAATATATTCTTTGCTACTAGTGCTTGAGTTATATATCATTAATTAATCATTTGAGTTGTATCTTGTATAAGCAACTCTGCTTATAAGATACAACTCAAATGAAGATAAATTCAAGTACTAAAATCAGTAAAAGTTCATAACACATCACTAGAGTTTATGAAGACATTAGTTAAGAAATATTTTCAATTGGAAAAACTAATCCTCTTCAATTTACATTAATAAAAAAGAATATAGTAAAAATTGAATACCAATTTGACAATTTTAAAAATGAGACACACAAAATTCTATAATTATCAATGATCCTTCTAATATGTTATTTCTAGGATTAAAACCAGATTTTATGATTTTAGCTTCATTCAATTTCATTTCTACATTGTTTTCATAAGATACTTTTTCCAACATTATGAAAAGTATCTTGCTTTAATATTTTATGCTCACAGAGCTTTTTATACGAGTTTCATTTAATAAATGTTTATAAAATATTGCTGGATTCTGAGGTTTTGATTAAACAACAGAATCTGATATACACCTGTTTTATGTCCCTCATATTTTAATTCTAATATAACTTCTTGCTGTCTTATATAGTATCAAATGTATTTTAATTATTTGTATGCTATTTTATTCATATAATTTATTTTGAAAATATATTTTAAAATTTAGCATTTTATTCAATCAAGTTATTAGTTATTATATATATTCTTTTTTATATTTAACTGCATGGTCTTGACTTAAGGCCATATAGGACATGCTTATATCCAGCCCATCATATAAAGACATGAAGGGCTGCCATGGACACCACTTTAAAATAAGTTTTGAATGTTATGTAATACTGAATGACAAGTTTTAGGATGTAAATATTTATTCTTTTAATATTTTTTATGTATACTTTTTGCATATTTTATCTTTGCCTTTTTATATAGTGTTTTTAATGGAATCAATCACTAACACTATATTAATGTGAAGGAATTAATAAAGATTTGTTCATGATAATTAAGTTAAAAAAAAGATATTTGATTTGTATTTTTGATGATTGAATATTTTTGTTAAACTAGTATAAGATATTCAATTCTCATCCTATATAATGCTTCTTGACATAATAGTATCTTTCTAATTGGTTCTCCAAAAAGGGAAATTAGATAGTAACTAGTTCTTGTCTATACTTCAGGGACATTCAAATACTATCGGTTCCACTTAATTGGCCCATTGGTTAATTGGGGCAGCTGCTTTTTTGGGCCAAATCTCAAAGAACAGAAATGAAACTAATAAACTAATACATAATTTTAAACACTTTATTGGGACAATAGCAGAAAAAAGAATTTAGTAATTTTTGACATATTTTAGGGTTTTTTCAAAAGTATCTCAACTCTATGTACATTATTATTTGGCAACACTAGCGTGATGCAAATCAGTTATTTATCATTGTTTGTCTGGCAAATATGCGTCTGCTTAAGAATTTACTGCAACAATCTTTGGTCTATCATTATCAATGACTGTTACTATGTATTGTATCTAGTAATATTCATTTACAATGTCAATTTATTTAAAATTTTTAAATCTTTGCCAAGATGCCAAGAAGTGATTTTACATTTTCAAAGTAAAACTGTTTTTCTGGCAAAAGATATCGACTTCTAGCATTAATGATCAGTCCAAGTTTCAAAAAACGACTACGTAGTCGTTTTTTAAAACATTGACTGCTCATTAGTGCTAGAAGTCGATATCTTTTGCTAAGTTGAATTTCGTATAAAGCAGAATCTTGTGTTGGTGCTGTTTTTCTGGATAAAATTAAAGACAGCCATTTAATACAAGCAATCACAGACTTGCTGATATAACTGATGTATCAAAATCTATCATAATGCATCTCCTACAACAAAAAATCAATTATGTGTAGCTATAGGAGTATGTTAAATTCTAGCATTTACAAGCAGTCCAATATCCTTCTTCTATACAAAATCAGTTCGGAACAAGTTTGAGAGCTGAAGATGGTGGCAGCCGAAAGTGCTACTCTCGTATAGAAGAAGGATATTGGACTGCTTGTAAGTGCTAGAATTTAATGTACTCCTATACAATTATGTGTAGCATTACAGAAAGAAATTCCAGGAACATCCAAGAGAAAATGTGATGAAAAGAATCAGAAGTCGAAGCATTAGATTAATGGTTTTCTATAGTTAGCAGATGAAGCGTGAATATCAGTGGCCCAATGCTGAAGGCAAATTTATAGGAGATTGCTAAAAAGCTAATAATTAGGTACTTATTT
>WUQG02010627.1:0-11889 GCA_011317285.2 Androctonus mauritanicus
AATAATTATTAATTTGGCGGTTAGTACAAAAATTAGTCACTAAGGGAGTTTGTGCTTGTTTAGATGGTAGTTGCTGAAATTTTAGAACCTATTCAATCTCCTTCATAACTAATGTGCACAATACATTTCAGCAAGATAATGCTTGTCTACATATGGCAAACATCTCTTGGGCATGTCTACAAGATACCAACATGTTACCATGGCCTGCTAGATCCGAGTTTTCTCCCCAATAAAAAGTATCTGACACACACCCTATGGAATATCATCTATAGGCTCAGTACAGTTTATAGAAGTTACTCTTCTACAGGTTAAAAAAGTATAGTGAACAGCATCCTATGACTATATATATATATCTATGCTTCCATGTTATGATACATAGTGAAATATATTGCTAACAAAGATGGAGCATTTTGTACTAGTATGGCCATGTAAGTCACTTTTTATATCATAAATATTTTTTCTTTTTTTGTTCTAGAAATATGTCTTATTTATTAGCTAATCAGTCTTGTTTGCAAGTTTTAGACAAATTTCACATTCTCTTCTTTATATTACAATTTCAATTTCACTGAGTGTATTATAGAAATAAAAATTCTAATTATCATTAAAATGCATTTTTCCTGAATTTTGAAATGAATTATTTTAAAATATTCTAAAAATTAATTTTGACTCATTTCAGTTCAAAAATAATATTCTGCATGGAATCATATTTAAACTAAAAATGTATATACAATAAATTTGTAAAATATTCTTTAATTAAAATTCTATTTTCATATACAAGAGTCAGATGATAGTGTAGTAATAATCAATTTCAATTCATACTAAATTAATTTGAGAGTTGATAAAATAAATTAAATTTTTATGTTTTTAGGTAACTACTGTGGATATGTTAAAACCACCACCAGATTTCCGTTCCAATTTTGATTCTACTCCTCCACCTATTCTTATAGACAGAGGCCAGGCTATATTAGAAAATGAAAAAATTGAACGATACATTATGAAAAATGTGCCAGGTGGGCATAATTTATTCATTCAGGATAAAGACACAGCTACTGTGATTGAAAACCTGTATAGTGTAAGTAATTTTACATTAATATTAATTTTAAAATTTAAATATTAAATAATAAAATATTTTGGTTAAGGTAATTTGTGTATGTGTGAAAACTAGGGTGACCAATTTATAAAATAAAACAAAAAAGGGAACTCAAATGAGTTGACATAATATGACTATCATATTAATTAAATAATTAAAATGATCCTCTTTTACTCATTTCATGCCAAATAGTCATGACTATTTAATTTGATTAAAATTAACATAGCAATAAATATATAAGTAACCTGTCTTAGTCTCTTCTTAATATCAAATTTCACAAATCTTTATTGAGCAGGTGATTTAAGTGATACGTCTTTATCATATTTTTTAGATGACTGAATTGTTACCAAAAGATTTAAAATTTCATAAAAAACCAACAAAAAGTTCATACAAGAAAACCTTTTTAGATGTGTTTGTTATTAATATTGTCTTAAACAGTTTCAATTGATAACTGGTTCTTTTTATCAGTCCAAAATGCATTTATTAAAGAAAAATACCTTCTCTAATGATGCATTTGTGCCTGATATTGCTAATACAAAATTTGCAATATATATTATGATCCTAAAACTAATATATTTATTTTTTATTATTTGAGTTGTCTCAGTTCACCTCTCAATAGTCATTCTATCACATTTCTAACAATAATCAGTCTTAGATTCAAGTAAGCGTGTGTGTGCGTGTGCGTGTGTGCACGCGCGCTCTTCGAGTTACAAACAATTCATACATAAGTTTTCTTCATAATTCTGATACTGCTGTTATTCAACCCCTAAAAAAATTGAAATAACTTTGTACATTGTACTTGGTAACTTTGTACTTTGTAAATTTCTGAAGCTTTATTTCTCTGAAGATATGCCTTCTTTATTATAACATTTTCTTTATCACAACAAATCTGACAATATCAAATATTGAAGATCAAAATCAAAATATAAAAATTTCAATTTATCATAAATAAAAAATAGCATTCTAGATATACATTTTGGCAATATGCCCTCTTCAATCTAGCTTCATTTCCAGGTTAACTGTAAAACCATTACATAATATTTTATTACAAATTTTTATAAAAAAAAAAAAAAATAAACTAACAAATTAAAAACTTAATTACCATATATTCTTTAAACAAAGTTTCCACAATACATAGAAGAACTTTTTAAAATCATATTTTATAGCTTTCCTCTTTATAACTTATTATTATCATAGTTTGTTATTCTTAAGGGATCCTTCAATATTTTAAACAATGGAAAAATCCAATTCAAAAATCAACACAATAATTTTGTTCCTTTAAATTAATTTCATTATATATACATAAATGATAAAATTCTTTTGATTAAAGTTATCTGTTTCAGAGATTCATTTTTACATCATTAAATAGACTAATTTCCTTTGGGAGAATGCACCATTAAATTTTCATTTTTTTTATTATATAATTTTTTTTGATAAGCTCTCTAATTCTTTAATTTGGAAATAATATATTCCACCAAATTTCTGGAATTTTTAACCCATTTTTATTATTAGTTATTAATTTTCTTTGCTTTAATTCTTATTTTTTAATAAAATAACTCATAAAATAATCTTTGTATGCTTTCTTTCTTATTTTAATATTTGTATAAAATTATTTACTTCTCACTTGCTTTCAATGCAATGTATTGCTATTCCTGATTTACACTGATTAAGTCTAATATGCCTTTTATGCTCTTCTATTCTTATTATTCTTACATTATGTTTTGTAATATATTTCACAACTGGACCAGTTAAAAGTTTCTTATTTTATAGATTGAACAAAAAGTTCTGATTATAAAGCAAGGATTTTTTGATGTAATTATTTCCATCTTGAAATACTGCTGTAATATGTTAACTAACTATATAATTTTACATAATATTTGTTGCCAAATCATTCTATTATGACATTGTTTAAAATTATTGAAGAGATTTTGAAATTTTTTCTTCATAACTTGATGATTCACTTCATTAAATAGTTTGTTTTTATCTATTATTTTTAATATGTTTAGTTTCAATTTTAGATATGTTTTAGACACACAGTTGAATTATACATCAAGGTGGAAGGATATTAAATAAAGCCCATTTAAATTCACATAACACTGTGTGAAAGGCTTGACCAAATTTATTGCATATTCTGGGAAAGTATTATAGAAAATTTGTTGATGGTTTTAAGAAATTCAAAATCTCTGATGACACCATCCTTTATCAGTTGATTTTTGAAATCCAAACAGCAGACGTAAAGAAAATATTGTTTAGTTTCTATTGATCATATGTTCTTTCAGGACATATGATCAATATGATAGTTCTTGGGTCATTTCATTGCCACAAATATCCTTTCATTCAACCTTTTTCATAATGTTGTTACATATTTTAAGTTGGCAATAAATGAATTTGAATCAGAGAAGGATTGTAGATTATTAAAAAAAATCCCTCCAACTATCTTGTGAACAAAATATGATTTCAGACCATCAAACATTTCAATCATTCTTTCCATTGCAGGTAGCATGGAAAGCCATCTCATCTTCACACTTTTGTAAAAATCTGAATGAGTTTTTTTTAAAATGCATTCCGTTTTTTAAAAAATCAATTTAGGAGGCTTTCGTGCATAATATGTGCAGCATAGTCTACACCCAAGATGTTCATTTTCATGTCCTTGCTTTACTTTTGAAAGACATTATTCTTTTCATTTCTTGCAATGCTACTGAAATTTGTGTTGCAGTTATTACCAGAAAATGTTATTATCTTATCAGTAATTTATGTTTTTTCAATATGAAAAGAATGTGTGATCTGTTAATATCTTGGATGTTTCTTCTACGAGATTTTAAAATTCTAACAATTTCACTTGTATTCTTTGTAAGTATAAAATACCTCAGTATAACTGGGATCAACTTCAGGCTTCGTGATTTTGATGAATTTACGATAACAGATATATATTTTCTCACTTAAGTCATTTATCATTTCATGAAATGCAAAATATGAGCCAATACATTTTGCAAATACAATTTCCCAGTTTGTTTATGTACAAAATGAATTCTTGATACTATGGAAATTATGCAATCCTTTTTTGTACAGCAAGAAATTCCTATTCACTATTTATATCTTATTTTATCACAAAAGATGTTAGTTTACATCTTTTACTTTTTGCTGCAATTGCTTCTCTGTGTTTCTCTTTAGTAGTATGCTGAGTGATATCTAGATGATTATTATGTAATAGAAAATTCAATTTACAAACAGTGCATAAAACTTTGCAGTTAATATTGACTTTCTGTTTCACTGTGTCTGTAAAACTACACTTTCACTTCAGCACTTCAAAACCTATTGTTAATAAATTGAATTTATAATCAATTATTAAATCTTTTAAGTAATACACAATTTTTTTTAGACTTCTTTGTAGGACTGCCTTTTATTCATTACATCATATACATCACAACGAACTAACAGTTACCAACTTATAAATATGAAAAATATATCTTGCAGTCAACCATAGTGTAGATATGCATCTACACCATGGTTGACTGCAAGATATATTTTTAAGATTTATAATTTGGTAATTGTTACTTCGTTGTGATGTAAACGATGTAATGAATAAAAGGCAGTCCTACACAGAAGCCTAAAAAAAATTGTTTTACAATATACATTGCATAAATCCTAAGTTAATTTTCAAATAATGTTAGAGTTTACATTGTCACTAATCTACCAATATTTTGAAAAACACCAAAGTAAATACTAGAATTCATTCACGCATCTGCCATGGTGCATATACACAAAAAGTCAATTCTTATATAGCTGTTCTGTCTGTTTTGTAAACTCCCATATAATGAGAGTTTACAAAATAGACATACAATGAGTTTTTCTCATACAGTATCATCTATAATGTTTCATACTCTTGACAGCATTAGTAATTTACAGTAAAAAAACAAGCCAGATGAAATTTTATAAAAATATTTAGACATGAAAAAAGTTAATAAATAAATTAACTTTTTTCATGTCTTAAAAAAAAATCAAATTTCAAATTATAAGCAAATTGAAAAATTTCCAAACTAGACAGTTTAAAAACCTAATTTAGCAATATTGATTCTTGATTCTCATATGTATTATAATGCTATCTATAGAAATTACATGAAAACCACTTGAATAGATTTTTTTTTAAATAGAATGCATCTAAAAAAACCCATTCAAATTTTTTGTTTTATCAAGACAATGACAATGGGATCAATAGCTAAAAAAAAAGGAGACAACCCTGTTAAAAATGGATGTCTGGTCACTCTAATATAAAACATAGACAAACAAAAATCAATTATAGCTGATATATGTCCTGGCAACAGAATATGAATATTGCCAGGACATATATGAAAAGAAAATGTTAAAAACTTGATTCTAGGAAATTTCATGATATACATAAAGTTGATTGTAAGGCTGGTATCACACTATACAATCATCTACTGATTTTATTATCTGTGATTTCAAACCAATGCAATATCAGTTTGAAAATCTCCTATCACACACAACAACTTTTCAGAATCAGTATCAAAATGATATCATGAACAGAATAAACAAACATGCCGCCACATGTCTTAGTAAAGCTGTAATTTTGATGCACAAGTAAAGAGAAAGAAATATGTTAAAAAATGGATTAAGAACAGAAGTTCTCAAGCCTGATACAGTAATTTAATGAGAGAATTAGCTTTAGAAGATAGCAGTGATATGTATCACCATGTGTTTTTGTTTTCTTGACCAATCAATATTAAGTTCTAAATCACCTGATATTAGAACTTAATATTGATTGGTTATTATATGTGATGAATCATTTAAAATTTGTTTAGTGACCTAAATAAAAATAGTGTCACTTCATTGTCATGTAGCAGTCATAAATAATATCACATTACATAATTTTCTCCTGATTCTTGTCACATCCAATTTGCATACATTGAAATTGCAGTGTGGAATATCGGCCTTAAAGAAATATAGAAAATTACACATCATTTTTGTGATGTAATTTAATCTAATCTTGGTTTTTAAATATATGTCAAATTATGGATCACAAATATAAATTTTTTCTTTTATTTGATCATTCATTCACCATTCTAGAAATCTTTATTTCATTTATATTATAGAAATATTTATCTTGAAACATAAATGCATTAGTATTTTATCATTTTTGTATTTAATAATGAACCATAAGCAATAAATAAAGTATTATTAATTAATGTAATCAGTAATATAATGGATTAAATATTTAAAATTTTAAATATAATAGATTTATTTGAGTTATAAATCATATTTGTGAAGAATTTTTTATTCTAAAATTCATTCTAAAATTTAATTTCCAGAAATTTAAACTTATGCTTACTCGTAGAGATGAACCATCCAAACGAGCACTTCTTAATCAGTTAAAAAACATTGATGGCCATCTTGGTAATAAAAATGGACGTTTTTTGACTGGAGATACAATGTGCTGTTTTGATTGTGAATTAATGCCACGTTTGCAACATATAAGGGTAGCAGGTAAGAATTATACAAATATCAAATAATTTTATTATCTGAATTTTTCATTGTTATAGTTTTATGCTATATAAGAAATTACTATATTTACTCTTCCTCTATGATTTAGAAAGTGAAATTAAGGAAAAAATCATATTTTCTTGTTAAGCAAAAATTACCTGCATTAATAAGTTTTCATGAAAGGTTTAGTTTTTATTTAATAATTTGAAAATTATGTATCAATATGTCATCTAATATCTGTCTAGCTACTTCAATGAAAATATGTTGAATCTTTAATCATCAATCATACATCAACTGTAAGACAGAGTATATCCTAAATTAACTTAATACTTGTTCTAAATATAGTAAATAATCTTTTTTTATGATTATGACAATCATGTTTATTAATATTACATTTTAAAAATTACATTTTTAAATGATAATATGGAAAGTGATCTAACAAGGAAAAATATCTAAATATATGATGCAATCATCCTGTTAATTTTATAAATACAGATTGAAACTGTAATCCAGCTTCTTTTGGATCCAACAAATACAAGACTACAAATGTTGGGTCACAAAAATTTATCCTTAAAATCCCCTATACATATATTAATAAATGCCTAACTATTATGCTTATTATGGTGCATTTATCTACACTAAGACAACAAGAAATAATATGCTTTATATAAACAAGAATAATTTTATGATAACTGTTATAAATATGTCCAGGAAAATACAGAATTTTCTTTGTATGATATTATTAATTTTTTCAAAGCAGAATTGTTTTTATAAATATAACTCAACTTAAAAAATTGCATTTCATAATATTTGGAAGACTATGAAGTAGTTCAATAGAAAATGCATCATAAATCTAAATACATTTAATCATGTCTGGACATAAATAAAATGATATATTTCTGATAAAGAACATCTTTATATAAATTTTTTATTTTAAAATTCAAAAATATGGCTGTTTTGAACTTTTACTGTATATTATTAATTTTTTCTTCTTAAATTTGAACTAATAAAACATTTTTATTAATAACTAATCAAAAAGTTATGATATATTGATTGTATCAATTTACTTGTGTGTGTTGTTTTTATCCTTTTTCCTGATCTGATATTTTGAAATAAGGAAAGAAAACATTATGTAAATATAAATCTATAACAAAAATACTGTATAAGTCTGATTATTTAGCAAAATTGTTAGACTTTGTTTCTCTCAGTTATTCTTATTATTACATCAGATATTGAATTGATAAGTTTTTAAAGTAGTATTTATTTCAGTCATCATACTTGCTTATTTCTTAATTGTTTGTTTATGGAATGCTAAATGCTTGTTGCATCCATGTGCAAAGGAAACTATAGCATATAGATCAGTAAACTGTACAATTAATCGTTCATTTTATTGCAATTTTTTTAAATAATTTAATGTTCTGAACACTGTTATATGACAATAATGCAGGCTGACATTATATATAAACAAAGCTTAAAAAAATCTCCAATTTCTAATCCACATAATGATTTGTTAGAGTAGCAGTGATGCTATGTATATACTGTAGATTATTAACTGGTAATTTTTGCAGGTCATTCTAGTTGAATATCTTAACTAACAAATGCACTCCTCTAGAAGAATTTAGAACCTTCCTATTTTGGCTCCTTTTATAATTTTTTAAAAGATCTAAACTCATTGAGTAAAGGGGAATGATTGCTGTCATCTACTCAAATTCTCTAATGCACTCCTATATAAATCACAGTATACATAGACTATAGTGTGCTTGTCTTGCAAATTGTGGCTTACAAGCCACATACAGTTCTTCTGGTATCTTCAATGTGGCTCCATATCATGAAAGTCAATAGTTAGTATGGAGCAAATACATATTTAATTTAAAAATAATATATTTACAATTTGTTCATTTATTGTAAAAAATAGCATACATATATATGAAATAAATACATGCGAAATATGTAATACAATTTTTGAAACCATTATTAAGATTACTCAAAAAATTGATGCAACTCCTCAGATATTTGAGATTCTTGTATATGACTCATAGTGACATGAAGTTTGGCCACTGCTACAATAGTCTACATAAGAGTATATTAGACTGTTAAATGTTTACAAAATATTCTAATCAGATTACTCTTCTAGCACTATACGAGCAGACCAACAACTCTTACTACTCAAAACTTATACACTTTTATTAAGAGAAACGTTTTCGGCATTAGAGCTGATGAGGGCGTCTTAATGCCGAAAATGTTTCTCTTAATAAAAGTGTATAAGTTTTGAGTAGTAAGAGTTGTTGGTCTGCTCGTATACTGCTAGAAGAATAATCTGATTAGAATAGAATTTAGTATTGATATTTTTTAATTGTATTTGTTTTCATTAATTATGGATTTTATTATAGTAATTATTTTAATAAAACTTATAGATACTAAGGGTCGTCTCTCTTTTATTTTTATCAAAAAAATTTTGAAAGCTTTCACCTTTATTAAGAATAAAGGATATCTTTATGATGATGAAATTATTTTTTCATATTTTATTTTTTTCAGAGATATTATATTATATATAGATAATTTTTGACTTTGAGTTAATCCATTCCTGATGTGCCCTTATAAAGTAAGAAATTGTAAATCAAGAATCAAATTCCCATAGATGTTAAAAATAAGAATTCCATTCTCAACAATTAAATTAAATAAAGGCAGTGGCAGACTTTTGCATAGATGATAAATGTGGCTATCTCAGGCCACACAACCTAAGAAGCCCTTTAAAGCTTCTATTGAACAATGTTAAATTATAAAAAAAAGTTATTATTTTTTGATTTTGTTACATACATGTATGTATTTTTCTAAAAATAAAAGAATTGATTTTCTAAAAAAAAAATTTAATAGGGTCCCAAAAATCTCGCATGCCTGGGCCCCCTTAAGGCAAAAATCTGCTCTGAGTAAAAGTCAACAAAATTAATAGTTCATAATTAAACAATCATTTATTTATTTAAAGAAATAAAAAAAATGTCTTTCACTTCTTTAAATAAATAAAGAAATTTTTGTGTTATATAAATGTGAAAGAATTTTTATTCTTCATTATTGTTGATATAGGTATTGTTGATGTGCTTTCCTGCAAATGAATTACCACCTTAAGCATAACCTGAGAATGAAAGTTATTTACTTTTATATATCTAGAACTATCATAATTAGAGATGTGCTACTTCCATTTCTCAGTTTACTATTTTTATTTTTTCTGATTTCATAGCAGTAATTTCAAATTTTTTTTTGATATTTATATTTGTAAAAGATCTCACAAACTTTATAACTTGTAAACAGAGAACTACATATAATTTTATATTGGCAATTATATGATTTTTTCCAAAGAATTTTTATTATATATTTGATTTTTATGACTGTTAATAAGAAGATACATTTGTTCTGAAAATAAAAACAAACCATTTAATAAAGAGATTTGGATGATGATTAGACTACCAATGGCTTATAAAATCAAGGATTATGGAAATTTTTACCAGTGAATTATTGTAGAAAATTTCTTGAAAAGTAGCAAAGATTTATCAAAATTTTGAGACTCTAAGCAATAAATAATATAATAATTTTTTCTATATTTCAATTTTTGTCTGTATTTTTAAAAAATTTAAGAAATTATGACAAATATTAAAAATGACTACAATTGAACAAAAACAACTATAGTCTTAGCTGATTTCTTGTGATTTATACACTAAATAATTGTTTAATTGATTAAGTCAGTAAGGAGTAGAGTAGGTGAGGCAAAAATTTCCTGATTTGAATGATTTGAGCTATGTATCTCATACATTTAAAATAACAGTTGATTAATTTGTATTTTCTTAATTTTTGCCTAAATAACAGTGAAAATGAAATAAAAAAAATGAAAAATTAATAAATAATATTTTCTGTTATAATAGAATTAACAAATATTTTCTTTCTACTATTTTTTTTTCCATTTTGAAGTATGTTATTGTTCATTGAATGAACAATTCAGTTTAGCTTGAAATTAAAAAAAAAGATTTACCTCAATTCATAATTGGAGTAATATAATTGAAATAATCTAAAAAGTAAAAGAAAGAAACCAAAAATAAGATCATTCTATAAATTTCAATCCATACAAAACAACTTTTGTTAATTTAAAATTTCAAAAATGCTTATAAAAATATTTAAGAACTATTATGGAAAATAGTTACAAGTATCCCTCAGTTTATTAATTTTTAATTTAAGAGCTTAAATCTATACTACTACATTTTATGAAGATAATTTTCATTTTTAAAATGAGAAACTATTTTATTATCAATCAATTATCCACTATAATTTGGTTAAATCAATGATTTCTGTGCTTGTTTTCTTCATTGACTATATAAAATATATCAAGTTTACTTGTATCATGATTTCATTGATTTTAAAACAAAATTCACTTCTGCTTTCATATACAGATATGGCATTGAATCCAGCATTTCACATATACAGATAATATGAACATACATAATGTACTTATTACATTTTTCAATGGTTTTGCAATTATATAAACTATTTAACTTCATAAAACAATGATTATACAGTATTCCAGATGTGTAAATTGCTAATATTTTTTTTATCTGTATGTAAATTTGAACTATGATGGTATTTTGTTGTTTATTGAAATATACTAAATACAATCAATGTAATAGTTTAAATAAGTAAATTATTTTATATTTATTAATTTATTAAAATAATTACTATAATAAAATCTATAATTAATGAATTTTTAATAAATAGAAATAAAAAATTAATACTTACTACCAGAAAATTTATTTTTGCTAATAATTTAGCAGAATGAAGATTTTTGAGAATTATATAAATTTAAGACAATATTTTATGAAAATTTTATGTTTTTTAAATATTAAGTAAAATTCCAATGATTGGTATGTTTATTGCCATATTATGCTTAAATATGAAGATTTAGGACTTAACAACACTGAAATCCAAAATTCAATAGCAAGAAATAAGTGAAATAGATAATAATTATCATAAACTATTGTATTACAATATCTATAATTACAGGCATACATTCTTATTGTGGGACAAATTTTAATTCAGTCAGTTAATTTTATTGTTAAGAACAGAACCCCTGCTTTTAATACAGAATTATCATAAATTATTGAATGCATTTTAGTGATGAATAATAAATGAACCAAAGAACTTATTCAATGTTGTTATATATCAAATCATAGAGTAGTTCAAACAGTTGTTTTACATATGCACAAAAATTTAAAACACTTCAACATGTGCTCCATATATGACATTCTTTTTGCCATGTG
>WUQG02010638.1:0-11889 GCA_011317285.2 Androctonus mauritanicus
GTAAATAGTAAATCTGGTAATCAGCGCCGCATGGATTTTCGTCTGAAACACTTTTTTCGAGGGATTATTTCACCCCCTCATAACATTATTTGGCAAAAACAAAGAATAGTTTTGTGTTAAGGATGAACTACGCTACTCGTACACAAAATTTCAGAATTTTCTGAATTTCCGAGTTGCCTAACCTTCCTTGTTAGTTAAACGGTAACCGTCCTCTTATTGGAACCGAATAAATCGATTTTCCTACGGTTACTTTTAGCGACCGCTCGACCTACCAGAAACGGTCGTACATGTATTAGCAGCCTGTGGCGGCCACCCACCATATTTTCTCTCCAGCGTCAGCCGAAAAGATTCCCTGGGGAAAATTTACTCGGAAAAAAAATACGGGAAAGTCCGGTTAAGGGATGGGATTAAACGGGCAGACCGAAAGAACGGAGACAACCACCGAAAAGCGGTCCAGCAGTAGATCGACTGGGAACTGGTATCGGTACCAGTTCCCAGTCGATCTACCGCTAGAGAGCGCCCTGCCGTGGCAGAAAATTCCGGCCGATGGGGGCCAGAAACTTGCCCCAATGGGCCGGTGGCTTTATCCGCCACGGAAACTCGGATGTTAGCGTTTAAAGACGGGAGGCCGGTGGCGGAAACTCACCGGGAGATTGACGGCTGGACCAGCACCCAGGCCGAATTTCTGGGATGGCGCGGACGGAGAGGGCGGGAGAATATCCGTCCGGCTATAGTAGCCGATCTGTAAATTATACTCGACCTAAGTGATTAGGCCACTGGCGGAATTACTTAGCAACGAAGGAAAATCCGTGGCCCGCTGATATCACATTTATAACCATAAAGACTGCTGGCTGGTTCAGCCAGTTAATTCGGTGGGTATGGGCCCATCTTCTATCGGCCGGTAGAACATCTGCCCTGACTTTTTCTCTATCGATTTTTCTCCGGCTTCTTCCGAGCCGGGAAAGCGGCATTTCCGTGGCGCTAGCTACCTTTCTCACAGCCTGACCTTTTTTCACCACTTCGACTGCAAATACTTCTTCCACTCGATTATTCGTAACTTACCCGACCGCTGTATTCACCGGGCCACCTCTCGCCCGATAAATTCGGGCCGGTAAATCGAGTCCCCGACCGGGAGAGTCGCCTTACCCGCCACCCTACCAATTCCTTCCGAGTAAGTATCGCACCGTATACGATTATGGCAGCTAATTAAATCTCGGAAGGGTATTGGATCGATGGCCTTGGGTGACTAAAAGATAGCCAGCCATATTTTGTCGAGAATAAGTAGAGACGCTAACCCGATACTTAGGTAGTCCGTTACCCCTTGACTGGGCATATCCGGTGACGCCTTAGCGTTTATCTCCCGCCTCTACTACAAAACGGGAAGCGGATTTGGGCGGCCCCTGCTTAAACCGTCCGGTCCGGTCCAAAGTAAAAATTCGACCCAGCCACCGGAAGCGCCGCTACTCGGACTCGGCCTTCCGGAAATGATCCATTTCCGGAGCCGAATTAAAGACGGGAAATGGCACCGATCGACTGGGCTCGGTCTTTTGACATTTTCTGCTTAGGAAAAGCTCGGAATTCGCGGCGGGCCATCTAATCTAGTTTCCGCCTGGCTTATCGGTATTTTGTCTTGGGTTTCGGCCTCTACAGGAAAGAGGAGGAGAGTTTTCCGGGTTTATTTGGAAGAGTCTCCCGGTTTACTGTAGCCGGGAGACTCTTCCAAAAAATAGCGAGTCGTACCTAAAGCCTTTTATTAAGAACGGTAAGGTTTTAATAAGGCACAGTCTAGTTCGGCCGGCCGAACTAGACTATAAGCCCGCGGGTCCGGGCCGGCGCCACTCCGGCTATTTTTCGCGGGCGGAGTCGATATGTGGGACGGAGCCGGCCGGCTAGGCACCCACTGGTCCTAGTCTGAAGGCTGGCCGCCTATCGGCGTCCGAGGAAAACGGCCGCTACCGTATTTGGCGCCTGCGGCGGTGGAGTAACGTCCTTGAGGAAACGGAGGCTACTAGACCGGAGAGCGGATTTATTCTGACTAGTTTTGTTTCTGTTTTGTCTCGCAGCCAGACCTCAACAGATATTCGCCATCGAACCGGCCGACAGAACGGCCATCGTGGGAGCCAAGGTGGTGCTACCCTGTCGGGTACTCAACAAGGTCGGCACTCTTCAATGGACCAGAGACGGATTCGGACTGGGATCCGATCGAGACCTTCGTGGATTCCCTCGCTACACCATGGTGGGCAGCGACGAAGAAGGTAAGAAACTCCTTTTTCCTCCATCTAACTTACGCCCTAAGCGCGCCTGGGTTGGGCCCGGCGCCCCACCCTCCCTCTAAACGCTAAATGGCCACACGGTTCCCAGAAGCCGGAAGAAGCGGAACCGGCTTCCGACGCACCCTTTCCGTACCTGGCCGCCGTCCGTTAACTCCGTGGTCAAAGCCGAGGTACCACCGGTCTCCGCCGGACACTCACCTTTAGGCTTCCGTCGGGGAGATGAGTACTTTTACCGTCGGAAAGAGGTGCCGGTCGATAACCGTGGTCCGCCTATGGGAGGGTCGGACCGTAGGGGAAGAGGCGCCGTGTTTAGTCTGATTTGTATTCCGCCTGTACTTTCAGGAGACTTCTCGCTGCAGATCACTAACGTCAACCTGGACGACGACGCCGTCTTCCAGTGTCAAGTGGGAGCCGCCGAAGGAGTCAAGGGCATCAGATCCAGAAACGGAATATTCACCGTCTACGGTAAGTCGCCTCTTCTTTCTTCCTCGGCGTATTTTTGGAGCGGAAAAGGGGCCAGCCATCGGTAGCTGTCCGGGTCTGGACCGGGACAGAGGCGGGTCCCCGGTCACCCTCCCGAAAGAAGAAATACCGGTAAAGTTAAAGGGCTCCGTTACCGTCTATCAGCCTGGCCTTAAAGGGCGAAATCGGCGGTGGAAGACGACTTTCTGTGGGAGTGGATGTAGAACGGTCACTTTCCGGCTAATTGGATCGACGCGACGGTGCGGCGCTACAATGGTGGAGAGCGCCGTCGGTTTTTAAGGAGAGATTTTATGGTAAAAGAGTGCAGATTTACCAGCCCGGTGACTAAAATTCTAGTTATTTTTAAAAGCCAGTCCGCCGCCGATCTCCAAAGATTTTCAGTCTATTTTCCAATTCGCGTAATTATGGTTATCGAAACCGGACCATAATTGGAATAATAAGCGGGATGGTCCCAGCCACGGCCGAGGGATACTGGTGGCTGGACCCAGACGAGCAGCTCCCAGTGCCTCACCCGGTTATTTTTCTATAGGGAACGGAACTTCTGCAATTTAACCGTCGTAACTTTTTATTAAACCGTTGTTGTCTGTATCGTCTACACTACCGGTTAAGTTTACTTGGAATACTTTTTATTTTTCTCTTCTTTCCCCCATCCGCCGCCCTTTAAAATCGCTGGTCTGGAAAGATAAATTTATGGGGTTGACCGTCGCTTTCTCTGGGAGAAGTCGTTCTATCCGAACCTTACCTCTTCGCAGTTACGAGGAAGATCATTTTCTAGTGACATTTCAGCTACAGAATCCGAAACTCCGTCCGTCGGTATTCGAACTAGGTTTCCGGTGCACTCCGTTTTGTCCGACTAAGAAAAAACGCGGATCCTTTGCTTTTGGAACGGCCATCGAATTTAATAATACTGTAATTATTTTAACCTCCACCGTTAACTTTAAATTGTTTTTTTCTTTTCTTTTTTTCGGATTCTTGCCAGAGAAATCCATCCGGCTCCACCAAAGAAGATGCTACAGGCCGAGTTCATTCCGTTGGAGAAAACCTCTGCCGGAATGAACTTGGCTTTTATCATAATATTATATCTCTAGCTCCACACAAACGAAATATAAAACGAATCCGCGCAGTGCAATCCTGAGAATGCGTTTACTTTACCAGTGCATCGTATATATCAGTCCTCCATCCTGTCGCCAAGCAGCCTGACGGAGAGCTGATATTCGAATACTATATATGAGACTATATGTTAGACTATGTATATATGTACGAAGCTACTTCGTCGGGTTACTAAATCACCGCTACCGTCTTGTCCCAGAGGGATCGATAATACAAAGACTCAACCTTACCGATTAATGGCAACGGTGAGTTCTCTCGCCGGGTAGAGACCGCGAGCAGGCAGCCATTGCCGTGACGTAAAAACGCCAACAACCGGCCGAAAAACACTCCACTTTGAATACGCTCCTTAACCAATATCCAAGAATTAACCTTTTCTTACCTGAGACTTCACTCGAAACTCTTACCAAGAAAAACACTCCAGGTACATACATTATCCCATCTGCATGAATCGTGAGATTTCTATTTCGTATCCGATGCGACTTAAATATGAACCAAAGTAGAACATCCATAGACCACTAAGAGTACAGTATGGACCGAAATCACGAATCGTATGGACTCGGCTGCCTAGCCGCGCCCCATATTGCTCGGCAAATTGCCCATATTGCGACTGCTAAAATATCTATGCATATCTATATATCTATCTATTACATTTTCCTCGGGAAAATCTTCCATCATGCTCCTAAAGAGGACAAACTTCATCAACTAGAAGACTATCACTGTCGGCCAGATTGGCCGCGTGAAAACGCTTCGGCTTTCCACTCGGGAAGACTCGACCCTCTCCAAGGGAGCCTGCCTTGCCCTGGCGAGAGGGCTTAAATGCCGGCAGGCACTAGGTCTGTATCTATTTTACAGCCGGGCCAATACGTTCATAAATCATCACATCATCATCATCATCTGTCGGAATTCACCTTAGATAAGACCAAACTTGGCCGATCATCTGATCACTCCAGTTAATGTCTTTCTGCACCGCAGAACTTAGCAGAAAATTTTAAACGAACGAAAAGAAATACATAAAATTACGTTGAAGAATACATGCAGAAAACAAATAAAAGAAAGAAACAAAGAAAATTTACAAAGTCGCACGCGATCCTACTAAAAGTAGGCGAGAACTGAAAACAACAAAGGAAAGACGATTATAACTTAAATTTATTGGCACTCTTAACAGTCATATGTCTAAGCTCGGAATGAAGCGGTAGCTGCTCCTTACAATCAGGCCAGTCAAGGACGAGCTGGTTACAAAGAAACTTTCAATTATATCTGTTAAGCTCAAATTTGATGTAGTTAAATAATATGTGGTCCGTGTTTTCTACCTTATCACGAACTTCACATAACTCTGATGTGAGTCCGAGTGACCAAATCTGGCAAGATAGCCTTTCAGAGAGCAGTGCCCAGACACAAACGGTGCCAGAGAGCCAAAAAATAACATTACTAATAATTTTACACCTCTCAAGAACGGTAGGAAGAAAAGGGAAGAGTGTTCTTTCCTTAGTGATGGAGGTCCATCCACACTGCCAAACAGAACAGTAATACTCCAGCAATTTGCGCTTAACGTAGCTGCCGGAATTTTATTATAACAAGGCACAGTCTGCAGAGAGCAAGCTTTCCTGGCCAGCTGATTCGCCCTTTCATTATTAGGTTTGCTCTGATGTCCAGGGATCCACATAACAGAGATCATGTCAACAATACCACAGCGTATAATTTTATTACTGTAATTTACAATGATAGGGTTATTACAGTTAATATTATTAAAAGCAGCCAAGACACTACTGCTGTCAGTACAAATAAGAAACAGGATACCAAAGAATTCTTACAAGCCCAGCATATTTCGCGAGTGAAGCCAACAAGTTCAGCCTGAAAGTTAGTGCAGTGCTCGCCAAGGCGCATTTGCCTGGAGTATAACTCCCCCCCCACGGTGGTGATAAGAGAAAGCTACACCAACGCCACTATTATTCTTAGCCCCATCAGAAAACAAGGCATGGCAAAAACCATCTTGGGAAACGGCAGTGGGAATAACAAAACTTAAACCTCGATTAATCTGATGACTAAGTCAGCCGGATTGGCCGTGTGGAAACGCTTCGGCTTTCCACTCTGGAGGACCCGGATTCGAGTCTCGAGTCGCACCCCTTGAAAATATTTATGATGGGGTCCGGGCCCGGCCGCCGATCCCCGTCCTCCACAATCCGAATGATCCCTCCTTAGGGGTGGGCAGCCTGTGAAAGGGCTTGTTTCGCCCCGCCACTTAATATTCTTATTGAGTAGAAAATGGCGTCATCTATTGGCAAAAAAAGACCTCGGCCTCTCGCCGGCAACCGATAATAGCCAAGAAAGGGCAGTTTAAAGTAGCGCCAAACAGCTGGCGGCCAAACATTCCATTTTAAAGCAAAGCTCAAAGGCGTGAGGACCTCCCTCTACAGGTGGAACCTCGGAAATTCAACTCAAAATGAATCGACGACTGAGCCAATGGCGGTTAAGCACCACAATTCTTGTGACTGTGTCAACGCCTCAGACAGCACAAAAACGTCTAAAAAGCGTATCGCTCTTAGTGGTGGGGTGAGCACTCAAGGTGCATATTACCCCAGTTTAATGTCTATATTACTTTTGTTTTAAGAACTGCAGTAAGTATAATTAAATTTCTTGAATGCATTCAAGTTTTTAATCTATTTAGCATTTAAAATTTTTGGACTCCTATAAAGTATTATAAAAGTAATATTTTTTTCAGATAATAATACCATTTAAGGTTTATTTTTATTTATAATTACTCTGACAGGGGTAATTTTATCCCTCATGAAAATTATTACTATAGTTTAGTAAGCCATCTGCTATTATGTGAATTTTCATTGTATTTTTTCAAAATTTTTTAATTTATATGCAAATTATTGGGGGAAGTAATAATAATAAATATTAGAATTTTTATACATACAATTGATAACTTTAAACTGGAAACTCAAAAAAATAATGGATTTTAGGAATAATCATTATCAATCCATCATTTTTGTTAAAATTCTATTTGATTGATTGATTTTATTTTATATTCTGCAAATATATTTTTTTTTTATTTCAAAATTTATTATTAATATTTTGATTCTTGCATCATATATAAAATATAAAATTTTTAAAATGTCTAAATGAATTTTTGTAAAATATCTGTCCATTTATTGCTATTGACTATCTTAAAGCTATAAATCCCATGGCCTTGAAGTCCTATTATTTTCAGGTCCCAGTTTCAATTGTGTATATATAGTAGAACAAAACATCAACAGTAAATGGCCTATAAATTAAAATAAATACAAAATATAGTTAATATTTATTATTTACATAATAATTAGTCATTACTGCATTTATATTATGTGAATTAAAGCAATTTTCTGACACAAAAATAGATTAAAAGTTTAGAAAACAAATAGAAGTGGGTATGGTGTTTTCTCCTAATTGCAGGGTAAGTACAGTTATATGATATTTATGTTAAATATCCTTCTCATTTTATATGTTAAATATTAATATAAAAAACAATATAGATGCATGACAGATGAAAAATAAAAAAATATGGATTAAGAAAACAATGGATTTTGTAATTTAGTATAATGTGAAATATTATACAAAAAAGTAAATTTAAAAATTTTTTAATAAGCTAAAACATATAGTATTAATGAAAATGAATATGTTTTCTTTAAAACATTTGAAAAAGAAAAGAATTTAAATTTTTTCAGTTTTAACAAAGATTAATGATTTTATAAAAGGAAAATGAAATATAGAAAATTAAATTCCTTTACCAGACTAAATTTGCCAAAATTTGAAATTGTTTTACATGATTGTAGGAAACACAATAAAAAGGAAGATAGCCTCAAAATTTCAACTAGATATCTTAAAAATTAAATAAAATACTGCAGTTTATATAAATATGCAAATTTCCAAAAAATTTATGAGTATTAATCCATTGCATAGAGAAATTAAAACAACAGGACTTGCAACTTAAAAGTGTTAAAGATTCTCTAATTGAAACTAAGAGAATATCTACAAACTGAATATTTAAAGTCAAATTACAACTAGAGTAATAATTTGGAAATAAACTGTAATTTTAATAATTATTGCTGCATGTTAGGCAGGGCCATGCCTAACATTGATGGCAAAATTTAAAATTTCTAGAATTCCAAAACTGACAATGGGCTGCAATAAAAAATGGCAGATGTCATGCCATATAGTATATGCTAAACGGTAATTTTTGTTTTTATATTTTATGATGATAAAAAATTTTTCCTTTAATAGTGAAAAAATATATTAATACTATATTTCATAAATTTTTTCACTTTTATAACTTCTTTAAAGTCTAGATGGGTTTATGATTGATGTCAAAACAAACTTTTCATTCTCTTATATGAAAAACAAACCATTATTATGTCAGTTGCAAATAATGATAATAGTTTGGATTTTTGCAATAGCAGTCATTATTCAAAACATACAAGATATTCAAATAAGACAAGATATAAGAAAACAAAATGAAATTAAAATGTACAAGAGAAATTTCAGTACAGTTAATGAAATGGGAAATGCATCTATCATTCAACAACTGTCAGAACAAATCTTGTGAATCAGATAAATGTATAATAACTGTTGAAGATCATGCAAATTTTATTGCAAATATCAGAGATTGCCTTGCCTATATTATACACCAATTCCCAATATAGCTGTCCACTAACATTTTTTTAAATAACAGCACATATTTGTATAAAACATTAAAAAATAATATTTTGTATTATATAAACCTAAAATAGGAAATAATATGTTATCTATACATTATTTTAACATTTAATAAATGATGGAAATGCTATATTGCACATAATTTATGAAATACATATTTATTGTTGGGAAAAATTTTATTGCATTTAATTTCTTTAAATTTAATTTTTTTAATAAATGCCAATCACAATTTAAAACAGCATTTCATAATAGATAGAAATTCAAACAGTAACATAAAAAAATTTCATTGTAAAATCTACATATTTGACATGTCAGACCTAAACAAGATGGCAGTGGACTTCCAATACAGATCATCAATTTCTACTTTAGAATTTGAAATATGAAGTGTTTTTTATTTTTTGTGTTGTTAATAACTTAAATAAACTTTGCCTTATAATTTGGGCTTTTACAGTATTTTTATTTTTGAATAATTTTCTGTGTTCATAATTGCATCAAACAAAAAAAATAGGGAAAAAAGGGGTGAATTACTTAAGTAAATTGATGCCATGTTAGAATCTTAAGAAATAGTATTATTTTTTAAGATTTCTTTAGATATTCAAATAACTTTATACTTATTTGGATATCAATCTGGTGAAATATCCTCTGGTCAAATTAGTATTATGTCATAAAGAAAGAGGGAGATTGGGGCACTATTGATGCATTTTTATGACTGCTAAGTTATATTCTATCTAAATTATTTTAATAATAATTAAAATGGAAATAAAAATAAAACAATGTAACTTCATGAAACAGTTTGGAAATATTTGATTTTTCACAAATTAGGCTTAGAAATATACTGTCAACTTTTCATCTGGAATTATCTAAATCTTTTATAATGTAATTCCTATGCTCATTTAAAGCAGGGGTTGGCAACGCACGGCCCGTTGCAAGTTTCTGTGCGGCCCACCAAGCAATATAACTTTTATATGATTAAGTAAAAATTAAAAAGCTTTTTTATTTTTTATTATATTATTATTATTTGTTATATTATGAAATATATTTATTGATTGTATTATTATTATTATTATTTTTTATCGATTGAGAGAATTCGGCTACTATCACCATTGACCAGCGATAAACAATCAGTTGACAAATGTTCACAAAGAAGCGAGACTAGAATTCGCATTGGAATATTTAATCTATCCCCGGAATTTTTTTTGTTCTCCGATGTCTATAATAACACTGTGTGGCTTGCTTAAAAATAAAAAAGCTGACTGTGCGGCCCGCTTAAAAATATTTTTTTTGAAAATGGCCCATCAACCAGAAAAGGTTGCCGACCCCTGATTTAAAGGATCCCTACTTAATGCGGGTGATCCCAATTATTTATACATTATGATAGAGTATATCTATACATTATATGTAAAACATTTAATATTACGTTAACATCTGAAAATTTAAAATACCTTTCACAATCACTTTCTAATTCAATATCTTTTCTGTATTTATTTTTGTTAGTTGTAATTTTCTCAGCAGATCGAAGATTTTGCTCTACTATTGCTTTCATACAAAAATCTTTTACATGTCCACATATCATTTGAAGAAATTGAGTGATATCAATTTCTATGAGAGATTCTTTACATATTCCATCAATAATGGCCAAAATGTCTTGCTTGTAAATAAAAGATGCATGATGGAGAGATCTGTAAGAAAATATAATTTTATAAAATAAATAAAATTTAATTCTATTATTGAATATAAATTTTTATTTATCAAATAAATTATTCATGTATTATTGAAATTAATTTATTTAAAAGCTACAAGAAATGAATAATTCTGTTTTGTCAATAGTAGTGATAGCGATAGGAAAAAAGAAGAGTATTTATAGAGAAGGGAGAATGAGATGAACAGTAGTGAATTTTTGTAAAGAATATGGAGAAGGAAAATACCATATAAAAAAATTAACAATAAAACATATAAAAAGCAGGAATATTTTTTGTCTTGTTTTATATACTAAAGAATGAATATGTTTTATATCTGAATAAGAGTAGCAAATCAAATCTGGGGAAATGATAAATTAGGTTGTTGAAAGTGATTATAATCCAACTAAACACACCTAATATTTAAAAAAATAAACCAAGTACAGTATTAAGAAATTAGAATATTTGTTATAATTTAGATGCAGCTATGAGGTCCTGAACTGCATGAGCTTCTAACACCAGAAGCACTGGTGTTAGAAGTTTACTCATTTAAAGCACTGTGTTGTCCAGCACTTTAAATGAGTAGATGCTTGGATTAGCACCAGTCTGAGATCTGGAGATAGAAGGGAGATTAAGGTTAGGAGAACCTCTCCAAAAATTAGCAATTCTGCATCTTCGTCATGGAGGAATGCAATACGGACTCGGTATTTGAGCTGAACTTCCTACCCTGGCTAAAGGAGCTTTGGTTCTATCCAAACTAAGATGTAAGGCTTCATGTTGAGAATTAAGTGGCATTGGGGTAGTAAAAGATGCAATATTCTGAATGATCTATTCAGAACATTGCATCTTTTACTACCCCAAAACCAGGCAAAACCTAGTCATATTTAGCCTTCCAACTGGACTGGAGAATAACCAGGTAGTGACTGTTTTGTTTCCTCCAATTTATTTTTGCCATATGGATGACAAAAATATTTCTCCTCAGAGGACTGTTTTTCTGCCCTATTGCAGAGTTGGCAGTTCTGGTTTACCTGTAGAGGAGACTGGAGTTACTGCATCTCTAAGCAGTGGGACAGTGGAGTAATCTGCCTCTGCTTCTTCTGTAAATAAACCTGGTCTGTGACAGGCAAGATTGTCCAAAGCAGGCAAAAAACAGAGAAGGGCTAGGAGGGAAGACGGTAATATTGGTGGCTCTCAGCAAATAGGTCACACTTCTCAACTAGCTTCATCTGATCCTCTTGATGATATCCTTAGTGGTGAAAAGTGGACCAGATCTGTGGTTTCTACACCCCCTCTTCTGGGGAAGGAAGACTCGCAAAAAGGACTTTGTGTTCTCAGCCAGGGTTATACTCCAAAGCATTTGACTGCTTCAGATGGCTATTATCAAAGAGGACAACCCAGATAAGATGGTGGTTGATGAAGTTGATCTTCTACAAGAAAAAATCCTAAGCAGAGTGGATGGCACATCTTTAGGTGAACCTCTGCCAATGCTCAGGGACTACACCTTGGTCAATGGTGTAGTCCCTGAGGAACTTTGTATAAATGAGTGCACAATTGCTCTTTGGGCAATTGTGCACTCATTTATACAAGTTTGGAAATATTTGATTTTTCACAAATTAGGCTTAGAAATACACTGTCAACTTTTCATCTGGAAC
>WUQG02010649.1:0-11888 GCA_011317285.2 Androctonus mauritanicus
TGAAAATAGAGCAAAGCATGTAAAAAATAATATATTTTATTGACACTGCATTAAATACAGTGTATTCTATCAAAATATCAAATATGTAATAGCTAAGGGAAAAAAATTACAAATAAATTTAGCTTAGAGTGGCCACTTTACCCTGCTCTCCCCTATATGTCATTATTATTCAAGAATACAATATTTAAATTATGACAAGATTACGAATCAGATATTCAAATTTTTAGCGAACATTTGTCCATTTTTTGATTTATATTTGTTCTAATATTCTAAAGCCATTCATTAAGGGATTTCAACCATAGACATTGAAAGTACATCTCAAGCAACACAACATATTGGAGCATTTACATGTTATTCGTCATTAAACAGTGATAATAAGCTCCAATTTTTCTTAATTTTTACGTTTTTATCATTTGTAAAATTCACTTTTGATTCCTAGTGATTCATATCCTGTATTGCATTGTACTGCTGTATTGCATGATATTTCAGTCTTTCAAGTTAGATTCATATTCTCCTAATCTTGACACCATTAAAGAGCCTTAATATTCTACATCCATTGGCTTATAAAAATCATTCCTTTCTATTCTCAGAAAGTAACAAATTAAAGTATTTACTTATTTTATTATATACTGTAATCATTACAAAACCTTCCTAAAAATATATATATAGGCTTTATATTTTTCTAGGAAATACATGTCTGGACTATCGTTGGACTCAAGGATTGTCCACAAGTCTAAATCAACGATGAACTTGGAACTCCTCTAGTGCACAATAAATTCACTGCATCTAAATGTCGCACTCCGTTTGCAATGTCTAAAAGTTGGACTTTTATCATTGGCCAAAATGATCATTGTATTATGTATTTTAAAATATTTAAATTATTATTTATATATATGATAATATATCGAAATCTGTTTTTATATATTTTATAAATGAATGTAAAATTCAGGAAAAGGAAATTCCTCAATAAAATTATGAAATAAATGACATAAAAATATTTTTCTATAATATATAATTTCACTAAAATTTCATTTATTAAAATATAATTATACTAAAATATAATTTCACTATTGTACAGTACTCTGTTTAATTTTTAATTGTACAATACTGTATAATTTTTTTCTGTATTAAATGCTAATGACAATAATAACAGAAACAAATTCGTTTAAAAAATTTTATCAAATGTCCGTTAGTAATTCCAGAACAGAATTATTGTACTATGTTTAAATTGATGACATGTTGAGTAAAATATTTTTTTTCAAAAATTTTTTACAGAAAGGATCTCGCGTATTCACTTTTATCGCTTTCCGTTCAATACTTCATAAAATATCTAAAAAACTGAAAGTCCCATTCAAATTTTATGAGATCCATTCTTATTTACCAAAATATTCATTTTGAAAATTCCATGTGATTTTCTTACAAGATGATACCTATTCAGATTTTCAAAATATTAAAAAGTGAATACAGTATCTTTGAAAATATTTACCGCATATGAATGATAATGCGATTACTGTATTTGAAAATGCTTTAGATTTTTTTTTTTTTTTTTTTACCATAGTAGTCTCATAGAATCACGTTTGCCGTTACGTCTTTCTACAAAATATTATAAACCATTAAAGTTTTAAAGAATCAGAATTTGTTTTAATCATTACTCATCACCATGTTTGTAAAATCTGATGCAGTATAATTGTGTTTTTATCATTTTAAAATTTGGTATTAAATTGTCAAAGTCGTTTAATTCTCTTAAGTATTTCTTGGAAGTTACTTATCGTTTAGATTTTACTTTTTGTACATCACTCAAAATTTATGATCGTACAAGTAGGTTTATCATATTACTGAACGACATCACGTGGAATATGACAAACTTCCATATTATGGAATTTAGATTATATTATTCTTGTCGCATTTCGAATTTATCAAAATGTTTGCAAAAGTCGTAAATATATTTGCGTAGAATTTTCTGAAGTGAATAAAGTATTGTATACACCAGTAATTTAAATACGTACAGTATAGAAAACAGGAAAAAATGTATCTGGTTTAATTAAAACTTATTTCTCCGTTTGAAACTGTAATTTATTAAAATGATTATATTTTGACGTTAATCATGTTTTACTTTTTAATCTTTCAAAATACAGTATATAATTAAAATGTGAAGGCTGTATGACCTTGATATCGAGGTCACTTTTGGTTCTGGTCACGCTGTGCGATTTATTGTGACGCTTATGGTGCCGTTAAGATGATGACGAAAGTATTTTTTCCTGATTCATTTGCTTACAAAATGTTCAAGCTTTTTATAATTTGCTTCGTCATTTACTTAATTAATGTAAAATATTGTTACGGAACTATAAATCTCAACTATAAATTGTAAAATATCGTAAAATTTAACGGCTTAAAAGATTAAGTTTATAAAAATAATAATAAATATCTCTTTAAATATATATATTTAGTTATTTGACTATTTTGAGATCGATTTTTCTTAAAAAGTGTAAAGTTTTTAATTGTTTATGTTAATTATTTATAATAAAAAATAATGAATTTGATATATTTTTCTTGAAAAGTAGGGATAAACAGTATTGTTAAGATGTTAAATATTGAGGAAAAAAGACATTAAATAATCATCTGTTCTTTTCAACAGTTATTTCTGTGCACCCACCTTAAAATCGCTTACGAAAACATCCTAGATGTGTCATTCCGTATCATGTATATCGTTATCCACAAGTATATACTAAATCGCGCATTCTATTCACCATTTTAATATTAGATATTTCATTAAGTATTTTGCATATAGCATTCACCATTATCAGGATTTTGCTGTACACAAACTTGCGCATCATTTTGCTTTCTTTTAAAATACATAAAATTCTTTATTTATGGAGTAATTCTGAGAGAATAATAAACTTACATGTGGTCGTTTCCATTCGATGTGCATAGGTGGACTTTTACTAAAGAAAAGTGACGAATCCGCAGCAGGAAACTGAGGATCTTCGAATAAAACACCTTCATTTAAGCATTTCTGTCGAAGTTTTGCGAAGTCTTGCACATCTCGTTTCAAACGAAATCCAGAACCTCTGTCTCCGTACTGAAAGTAAAGAAAAGAATCATAAATCACCTCACAGAAAAAAAATTTCTTTTTTAATTTAATCTGACAACCTGTTTTGGTAATGTTTTTACATTTTATATTCGATAGAACATGTGACATGCACACATCTATATCTCAGCAGATCATTCCAAATAAAAATATCAATTTTTAATAAAATTTTGCAACTTGCAAGTAACATTGTATAGTAGTTAATATACGCTATTTATCTCACGTTTGACCTCATAAGGGTTGAAACAGTGAATACAAGTCTCACATCGCCACGTCTAAAGACTGACAAAGGGCTAAACGATGATGAGTTAATGAATCATTCAAAACAGCATTTACATACTGTTTTAATGTTTATCATTAAACATTTTTAGCTTTATATATTTTTACGAACTGACAATTATTAGGATAGCTGAAACACTTTCAGTCTAATCCTAGTAGTTCAAGGTGAACAGGTGTATTTTGTAACTAACCTTCATAGCCTATTATTTTTCCTTTTGTTTCGTATTGTTATCGAATAAATTTTCGTTATACAGAAATTTATTTTTTTTAAATTTTTTGCTCAAAACTACGATCGCGAAAACACAGTTTCCGACATGTGCTTAGTGTAATATGATACTTTAGAATTTCCTTTGCTTAAAATGGGATGTGGGAGGTGAAGAAAACCAAAGATAACCGATATCTATGTTTAAATAAATAAAAAATTTTCCCATTTCCAGACAGTTTTTATCTCAAACAATTTTTATCACATTAAATAAATAATATCACACGTTTTTCGATTGCAATAAAGCAATTACTAATGCGATAAAACTTGAACAAAAATTTGCTATAACTTCGAAATTTTATAATTTTTGTATTTCAATTAATTAAAGATAATTGCTGATAGAGATGGGCGTTGAAAGTATTAAAATCGGTCGTGGGCTGACATTAAACGCACGATCATCGAGACTAAACAAAAATAAGAGAATACTCACTCTGTATATCTTCCAGCTGTAAGTAGTAGTAATCGTTGGCATGATACCTCGTGTGCTTCCTACATAAACAGACAATTCGACTAAGGACAACAGCCTACACTTACTACAACTCTAACCTCACTCTCTCCGGATACGTCACCAGTGACGACATCCAGCTATATTTTTGTTTCCGTTGGGATTTCCTGTTGAACTTTTTTATCGTCATAAAATGTAATTAAAAGTAAAGGTACAAAAACAGTTCGAGGGTCGTATTTCGTTCATTCTGATCACAATTTACAGGAAAATTTCGAAAAATAAGATTGCCAAGTTTCACTAGAACTTACGTAAGATATTAAAGAAAATTAGCATAATAATGAAAAACAGTCTCATTTATTAAACGTGTATACAATATAATACTCTTTAAATCTTTAAAAAGTTAATAACTAGATTTTCGATCTGCAAAACTTGACATTTTGTGGATCGAAAATCCGGTTATTAACTTTTTCTGTTTAAATAGTTTATACAGCTGCATTAACTGAGAGATTTTTATCCAATTTTAACAGATGAACAGCTTCAAAGATGCTATAATAAACTGTCTATACTTCCTTTACTATTCTTTTTTTTTCCTTTTACTTTTTACTGATGTTTTGAAATGGCGCCAAGCGCAACAAAACTAAAAAAAATCACTCGAAGATAAGTATTGTAAATCAATAAACTTCCGAAAATTAAACTCGAAGTTTATACTAATATGACATTTCACTCTTAAATTTCCTCCTTTTCTTCATCTGCTGTTCTTTCCTCCATAAACATCGTTGTGAAGTTTGACCAAAATAGAATTATAGATTGGCATCCCTTGGAGAGTATCGAATGTACGAATTAAATAAGCTCGAACAACAAAGAAATATCTATAAATTTTGCTAAGATATACATTTCACTTTAAAGTTTTTTATTCACAGCTCATTAATTTTTTGCTAATTAGTCCACATCCCAAATCATTAATCCACACAAATTATAAACCGAATCCGAATATAGAACCGATCACAGAAACTGCATTATAAATTCGGAAGAGTTTGTGTGCAGTTTTAATTAGATAATTAGTAACCGAAACTTTTAAAGTTTCGGTTATTAATATGCAATCATAAGTGCGTGTTGTAATATTTTTTTAAAAATTAAAAAACGCTTCAGTCTTTTGTTAGCGTTACTTTAATTTGGGAACAGAAAGGCTTTCATTCTTGCATAGCAGGAGAAGTTACTCTTAAAAAGATGTCAGCAGTTAGACAGGTGGATGCCAATTAATTTAATTCAGTATTATAACACGTCAGAAAGATATTTGTAGGTTGTAGGTTGTAGGTTGTAAAAATGAATATATTTGTAAGGATTACTGATTGATATGACAAGAGAAGTGGATTAAAAGATTTTAAGCTTAATATTAAAATTATTATTATTTTGTTTTATTTTTTAGTTTATATTCTGTTTAAAATACCTTATTTAAAATTATTATTTTTTTTAAGTTAAAATGTGAAAGAATATAAAAATAAACAATAATAAGCGAAGATTAATTTTTGTTATGGCCGAGAGAGGGCGGCACTACCGATTATGATTCTCATTAATTTTCCGAAGTACGTTTTTATGAGACTTGAAAAACGAGTGAAATACTTAAAAAAAATGCGTTACTCACCAGAAAGACACTCTGGAAAATAGGAAATTCTCCAGTTCCAGAACAGCCTCCTCTTAGTGGGCGACACGTAGTCCTATACCTTGATTTTTCAGCCGCTACATGGTAATGTTTATGGTCACAGGTACATAGTGGCGATTTGTAGCATATGGGTTCGCTAGTTTTGTGCGATAAAACATTACTAACATCTTTAACTACTGAACGTGCTTTGTTCGAAATTCGGTCGCCTGTTTCACCCAACTGAGACCAAATCCAGTCCATATCCGAATCTTTAATGGAAACTATTCAAAGCTATCTTTTTGTTAACTTGCCAAAACTTTTCCAGTTAGACTATTTTCGATCGGTAAAAGAATTTAATTACCTTTACAAAAGTTCATTTTCCCATTTGTAATCTATAAATTCGTCCATTTTAATATGCATATAAATATTTAAATTTATATTTGAATGAGTTAAATTCATTCTTTTTAAATACAAACATTGATTTCAAAATTGGATATAATTCAGGAAATTGCAAATTTTCAAAATATATTCAAAAAATAAATTTATCATAAAAAATATTAATTATAAATGATTAAAGGCAATGGGATACGAAGAAATTCGAGTTATCGCTAATTCGTGATATTTAAATTTTTTCATTCACGGAAAACGTTACGAAATTTTTCAGCTTTCCATTCACGGTGTAATCATAACAACTTGTTATAAGCACTTCGGTCTCTCTTTGCTAATAGTTTTATCAAATTATAAATTTGTTTAATTAGATAAGGAATTATTTTTACCCTGTTTTATTTTTTAACGGTTTATAAGTTTAACATATTCTTTATCTGTATATATTCACATTAATAGCTTTTAGATCAATTATTGTTTTTTCGTGAAATTAGGTTCTATCACGATGCCAAATTTTTAGCCACTTAAAAATGACGAACTATTTACATTTCTGAGGTTTCCCTATAATTTTTGAACTATTTAATAGATTTTTATGAAATTTGGCAAAACGATCGAGACATTAAAGGAGATTTTTATGACATGTATTTCAAAATAAAGGACATTGCATTTATTTTCAGTTATCTTTCCCACAATTTCGTCAAAATAAAATTTATCACTAGTTGCCAGCGTTTCAAGTAACTAACACACACACACATATACACCACACAGTTTCCAGTTATGAATATGAATGGACTGGTTGGCCCATTCCCACCAATCATTCCATTTTCATTCATAACTGTTTACAAATTTGAAATGATCACAAGATCTTTTTAAAAAATTTTCCTTCGGCAAACAAAAGCTTATTACTGGAAAATTCGATATACTGTAAATAAAGTATTTTATTCTCTATTTCTCTTATTTCTTTCTTCTTACAATCTTATTTTAAGATTGTATTCGATTTTCTGTAATGTATCGTCATGAGAACCGTTGCAATGACATAAAACATTAAGCAAAGATTACAGAATACGGTTAATTCAGACGTTAAAATTTAGCACAACAGTTGAACAAAATCAAAATTCGAAGTTCATTTTAATGTGAATTTCTGATAGATTAATTTTTATCTGCCCATTTTGGTGATACTGATGAAGTATCGAGTTTATAAACTATTTTCAGTAAAAAATTTTTGCAAATATAAACACATCATTCGTAGAATAACTTTAAATAAGTTATGACCCAATTACATTAATTAAATATTTTAAATGTTTTATTGAGAAATAACAGTTATATTTTATCACTTTTATTTCAAGAAAACAGCAGGCTTGAAAATTACACTGGTCGATGAAATTTAAATTGTCCATTAAAAAAATTTTCGCTATACAGCATTAGTTTTGTGAAAAAGAAAAAGAAAAGAATATAAATATAACTTTCTATTAAATACCTTATCAAGCAATTATTGCTTTAAATATAACTGTTATTAAGTTCTGTTCTATCATTGATTTTTGAAAATTTAAAAATAAATTATAAGAATTAACCATGAAAAAAATTAAATGTAGTGATTTTAAGCAATTCAAATTTTTGCGACGATTTCTTTCTTTTTTATCATAAATCAAAAAAATATCTATGATGATAATCAAACTGTTCTGCTTTGCATCGTTATATGAATGTAATGATAAAAATAAATGTTAAACAAATGAAAAGCTTAATTAATTCATTATTTATTGTTATTATTATGATGACCGTGAAAATATAATTCGTACAATAAAATAACGCGCTGGCTAATAAAATTTTAGTTTCCAGAAAAAATATTATATCATTCGATAAATACATAGTCAAATATTTTCAGATATGTTTCCCTTGATAAAACAATGAGAAATATCAATGTAAACGTGCCCGAAAGAGATTCCGTACTGAGAATAATTCTGTAATAAAATCAATAGAGTTCGATTGCATACAAGTTGATACAAATGAAACATTTCAGGATACTGATAAGTAATTGCTAATCTTAGACAACTATTGTATATCAATTTATATACGGTGTAGATATTCAATGAACATTTTCAGAGATATAAAACCAATCATTTAATAAGGATGCTCTTTCGGATGCGTTTGTACCAACGTTCTCATTATATTATCAAGAAGAATACGTCTATAAAATATTTGGCATCAGTTTATATTTAATGTGTATAAATATTCAGTTATCATATTAAATATTTTCCTTATATAATCGAATTGAAAAAAAAAGTTTGTTTTTTGTCGCAGCATGCTTATCTACTAAAATAAAATATTCGTTATTATATTTGTTATTAATGTGGCTCCTTTGTTGCTATCGGAGAATTTAAAATTTTTCTACAGCAGTTTATAAATTTCTTTTTCCGACTTAGGTAAAAATTTACTTAATATGAGACCAACACAATTACTTGAAAATGTCCATATAATATAATATGGTGGTTCAAAAACCATCTGTCTCACTTATCTGTTGAAATATAAGGATAAAAAGAAAAGTTCCGAATATTTTAAATTAAGTAACTCATCGAAATTTTTTATTTACTACATTAATAAAAAAAACATATTTTTAAATAAATTATCCACTTTACATAATGAGTCAGATTGTTTTTACGTAAGATACTTCTCTACAATATATCCATTGCTTAATAGGAAAACTGATCCATAAAGAGTAGATTGTGGTTTATTGGAGATATCGAGATGGTTTTTTTTACTAATTTAAAAATGTATTTTTAAGTTAGTTTTTAGACTAAAAGAGCTTCAAAGAATTATTTTCTTTGAAGGCCGAGTTGGTCAAGAAAGAAACCAGAAGAAAACTATAATTATTTTCTTGTATATGGAAAATAAATTATTAAGGAACCGAAAAATTCCTTAATCATATTTTTTGCAGAAATTAAAAAAAGGCGAAAATCACTGATTAATTGCACCTTTCTCCGAAATTTTAAGTAGAGTTCAGACATTTTCGAAAGGGAACTTAACTATAGTTTACTGTAAGCAGTACATTCGTAGACAATTTAATCTTGCGGAAAAATTTTGAAAAAATTATTTACTATGGATGGAGATGATTTTCGAATGAATTAGTAAGAACTGATGTTTCAAGTTTATTTCGATAAAAATTTTCCTTTTGAAATATCTTAGAGATATAATATTTGTAACTTATTATTCATTATCTGATTTCTTTTATAAGTCAGTTACTGCATAATTTATTTCCTATCATCATCTGTTTCAAGCACAACATATTGAATTCATAGAGTTTTGTGTTGTTTTTGTAAAACAGAAATAAGTCAGTCAGAATCATTCTTATGGGATAAAAAAATATTTGATATTCAGTTTTTGCTATTCAACTTTGAAAATTCCAAGCAAAAATTACTTATAAACATGATTTGGTATGGTTTAATGGCACAAGAACTTCATGGGCCAAACTGTGCCAAACACTGGATAAAATTTAAAAATCGGTAGGTAGTAATAACTAATAAACAAAACTATAAAATTTAAACATAGTTATGTTGCCAACAAATAACTGTGATAGTTATGTCAGTGTAAGGAAATTAATTTCAAAAAGTCTCGTCCTACATGGATGCAACAATATTATATTTTTAGGCCATCCTTAGACTCAATTGGCCGATAATGCAACGCTTTTGATTGGTTGATAATGTCACATGATGAAACGTCACAACGCTTGTATCATTTCAAGATGGCGTCATTGTGATGAATAGAAGCCATTGATCTAGGTGGAGGATAAATGCAGGGGTAGTTAACCTACATTTCTCTGCGTTTTATTTAGCTATTTTGAACACTGCTACAGTTAAATTTTATTGTGTTACAAATTGTAACAGTTTATAAGGTATGATAAAGTTAATTTTCACTCTCTCTCATCCAATATATTATCATCAGTATAACGAATTACAGACTGGAAAAACGTCTTTCACATCAGCGAGAGTTTGTTCCAAATATTTCTCTGAAGATAATTGTCGAAAATTGGAAGATGATTGAAATAATGAATAATAATAAATTTATTTTTGTTTTGTTTAATAAGCTATAAAATATTATTTGAGCATTTTCTTTTTAATTTGATTTCATTTAAAACACGATTTTCACATTTCATAATTTTATTATCTTAATATTATTTCTTTTTTGTTCTAATTTTTATTTTATGATATATTAATTTTAATTATTTTATTACAAATTAACAATTTAATAATTAAATGATTTGTCTATTATAGCTATACATACAATAAAAAAATTCTGAAAACTGGTGCTATTCTTGATAATAATCTTCCAAAATCTTCAGTTTATATTTCTCGAAAAAGCTATTGGTGTAAGAAATCAATGTGCTTCAATTCAGAATCAACAACGAGATGAACAGATGCAAGGAGAAGAGGAAAAATTATTAACGGAGAAACAAAAAAACCTGCAGAAATATAGAGAAAGAAAAAGGAAGAAATTGAACAAAAAAGGGAAGAAATTAAAAGAAAAAGACAACAGAAAGAATTAGCAAAAAATGAAAGAAGAATTATTAATAAAAAAAGCAAGAGGAAGCTTTACAAAAGAAGAAAGATGAAGGAGAATTACTCAGAAAAATGGTAATTTATTAAGACTTATTATATTGTACATATTCTAAAATTAAGTAATATTTTTTTGTTGCAGTTACTTTAGGTGGTAATAATAAAATGGTTACTGATTCTACAGAATTGATCAACTTGCATATTACATTTCAGGACAGAAGAAAATGAGTTTGAGACAACCATTTATCTCAAATCTTATGTTGCAGATGTTATAAAAATCATGGAAAAAAAAATATATCTGTCAACAAACAAAGAATATAAATGACCTAAAAATAGGACTTGCTGAAAAAGAAGCAACAATTCAAAAACTTAAAACTCAAGTACAATCTTATGTCAAACAATTCGTTATTGAACAAAATAGTAATTATATGTCGAGCAAAGAAAATAAACGCATAACTTCTCTGTTCATGGAGTGTCTGAAAGATGATGAGGTTCACTTAAATTATTATACTGGCTTGGTATCTTATAAAAATTTAAGAATCTATTAAAGTTTCTGATTCCAAACGGCAATTCTTGATGTATCGATTATGATGAAATGGCATCATCTTATTTTCCTTTAGAGGAACAGTTCTTGGCAGTCTTAATTAAATTTAGACATCACTTTCCAATCCTGCTTATATATTCCGTTCCATTTGATAAAGTGAAGTTTTTAAATCAGTTGTTTTTGATGTATTTACCACGATTGCCATTGTTTTCCGTCTCATTAACGCGATTTTGTGAGGTCATTGTTAGTAACCGTGTTTCATTTCAAGAGGACGGGACTAGGTCAATTCCATTTTGAATTCGTTCGCATTTTTTGGCAATATTCTTAATATACGTTTTAAGACGAAATGGTAAAAATTATGAATATAATATAAATTTTAGCTCCAACACGCATAATAAAACTATTTGAATTAAACTGATTATTTAATAAAAATTATTTAAATTAAATACAAGTTGGACATCACATTCCTTTAACAATAAACAATTATGATATTTTTTATGAAATTATTTTACTGAAATTTCTCCAATACTGAAATTTTAATTTCTATGCAAAGTATGAAATAACAATATTTACTTCAATATGAAAAATTGGTAAGAAGCATGAAAAATAATAGCAAGGAATCGAATACAGTCGGACCTCCATATATCGAAATTGAAGGTGCCTTAGAAAAATTTCGATATACAGAAACTTCGTTATATAG
>WUQG02010660.1:0-11887 GCA_011317285.2 Androctonus mauritanicus
TACTTTTTTACTATAACTGAACAAGTTACAAATATATTTTTTTAAATTAAATAAGTATTTGTTTCATATTAACTATTGATTTTCATGGTATGGAGCCACATTGAAGTACCAAAAAGCCACATATGGCTCACAATTTGGCCACTGTAGGCATATATCTATGAGCCAGATATGGACACAGCATCCCTACTAAGCAAACTTGAGTTATTACAGTATCTTATGATATACCAGATATACTCAAGAGAACAAATCTAGGGACAATTGTCTTCAAACATATTCAAATTCAACAAAGATACTTCCAACTTGAGTGTCTAAAGCAATGTATTTCAACTTAAAAAAGGTTGACTTTTTTATCTCATGGCAGACTTAAATCTATAGTTAAATTTCTGCAGCACACTTAAATCATCATGATAAAAAAAAGCTTGCTTATGTATATATATTTTTTGCTATATTATATATATGTTTATTATAACAATGATATACTAATATAAGCAATTTAAAGAAATTTTAATTTTGACACGTATACTTATTGTGCTTTTGACTTCTTTCAAAAATAATTTATTTAATGATCTTTCAAAATTTTCGTGGCACACCTAAGATTCTCTCAAGGCACACCAGTTGAAAAATCACTGATCTAAAGGATGAATAATTGAATATGTTGCAGGATAATTTTCTGAACTTCTGCATCTCAATATCACTACCACCTCCTATATTTTCATAATGAAGATTAACAGTATCAATTTTCTCCATTGAAAACTTTGCAGTTGCAAATTTTGCATCCATGAATTTATATTTGACTAATTATATTATCATTAAAGATTTTGCTAATAAATTATTAACCAACTTATTAATAAATTCATACATTTTCATGATTTTATATTATTACTACTAATAAAAAATGTTAGATATAGTATAGTATAATAAGAGTTAAGCAGATAATTCAATTCTTCAAAAATTTAAAAGTAGCATAATATTTCTATAAAAAATTATTATGTGACAAATATATTTACAAAAGATATACCTATTTATATACTCATTATATGTCATAATGACTCATATTATGTTAATTAAATATTTAGTGTGACTATTGATTTATAAATATAGCAAAAATGAAATAATGAAACATGCAAAACAATACTTTTTTATATTTTCTTATTGTAATTTTTAATAATAATAAAATTTTTAAATGCTATAATACAGTAAATCACATTTAACAACTTTCTGAAAATATCAAAATATTTTATCCATCACTGCTAGATTTGAAAATGTTTCACTGTTTTTTTTATATAGTTTATATGTTTGATTTAATCACAGAGAGTTCCTAACTTCATTGTGCTTTTAAAGAAGGAACTCAAACCAAGAATTTATTTCCCATAAATATTATGTTAAAATAGAGGTTCCTTTCTCAACAATGAAATTTGACAATAATAAAATTAAATAAAGATCAATAAAACAATAATAGTTTATAATTACACAATAATTTATCTAAAGAAATGAAAGCATAGCCTTTAATATCAAGCAAATTACAATAATAAAAAATTATTTATGTCATACAAATGTTAAAGAATATTTAATCATCATCAATTAAAATATAAAAATAAGGATGCAGTAGTAAACATTCTTATTTTTTATATTCTAAATATGATGACTAATTTCAAGGCAGTTAATCGTCATCATCGACAGGTGAATAGATGAGCCTTTTAACTACTGCCTTAGACACAATCTGTGAATGAAAGTTATTTAACATAATCTACATGTAAAACCATGATGGTCAGAGGGCATGCACTTCCTCTTCTTCGTTTATCATCTTGATTTTTCTCATTTCATAGCTGATGGAGTGTTTGCTACAAACCCAGATATATTGTACTATATATTGTTGCATGCATGATTTGAAATACTATATTTATGAAAGTTTAGTATTTATTGCAATTAATATTCATATTTTCAATTCTATCGTTATTTTGTATTTGAAAAAAATTTATATAGCTGATATCATAAACCAAAAACTATCTGAATCATTATCTCTTACTGTGTCAAAAATTTTTTAAAATTGAAGAATAATTGTCTTAAAATAAAAAGCATAATAATTTTTTGTTTTTCAGAGATTGAAGTGTTCTGAATAAAGAAGAGTGATATTTTAAATTATATAATTCTGTTCTTATTACAAGATAATTACTTTCAACAAAACAATATACAATTAGGATTTATAAGATAATCTGAATGCATATGTATACTGTATTATAGGTAATTTACATTTATAGAATTAACACAGAAATTTTAATTGCAATTTAATAAAGTTTTGTTAATTTTGAAATGGAAAATTTACTAATTTTCTTTTTTTTAATCAGAGAATATAATTAACGGAATGGTAATATAAATAAAATAGAGTTGTCATAACTTTATAAATGGGAAGAAAGAATATGTTTTACAATTATAATTTTATTCCTATTAATCTACTATTACCTAAAATAAAACTTTACATCAATTCTCATTTTTAGCAGATATTAATTAAATAGTACTGTACTTTTAATATGCTCTAAAAAATTCTTTTGTAAATTGCTTTTCCATTCTGTTATTTTGTTCTTTATACTAAACATATAACTTATTTATAACAAGGCTAAATATATCAGTATTGATTTTTATAAAAAGAATAACATTTTAGGCTTCCAATATTTTTCAAGAATAAGAACTATTATCTTTCATGTTTTAATTTCTTTGTAATATTTAAATATTATTTTTTGTTTTATTTAATATTTGGATTTTACTTCCAGGTATTACATATCATGTATTAAATATACAAAATTTTACAGATTACAGATTATTATTTTAAATACTCACTTGAACTGTAAAGGAACAAACAAGCTGTTAGATTCTATATAGTATTTATACATGAGGCAATAAACTGAAGCTTTAATATACTGTTACCAAAATAAAATTTTTTGCATGCCCTTCATTCAATCAAGAAACTTCAATCAGGAAAAATTAATAAAACTTCACAAGTTTCTGATGAATACATTTTACTTCACAAAGATTTAAAACAAAATTTAACCATAAAAATTAACGAAACTGATTGTCTATAAACATTTAATAAGATATCTTTCCAACTTGTCAAAATCGTAAGGTAAAACCATCGAAGGTAATCATCCTGATGACGTCACGCATTATCACCATCTGTTAAACAAAATTTTAAATATATAAAAAAAAATCGAAATAAGATCAACTTAATACGAATTATTACATAAACTTTAATATCTATTATTAATGAATCCTTATTTTGGTGAAATTTAAATTTAATAAATTTTTTAATTTCAACAAATAAGATTCGTTCTTCCCTTACTCGATCCTGTTCTTAATATCGACGATTGACATATCAACAAGAGGTCTTCAAACCGTGTTGTCAAAATATTTTTGATAATTTGACCAGTTCTGTTTAATTTCGGATCAGTCATGTCGATTAGTTTTTCTAAATATAAAGATAATTTATTAGAAGCATGGAAAGACGTCGTAGACGACAGAACACATACAAATTGGTAAGAAATGTGTTTGATAGATTAATTTAAAATGGAAAAAAATGATTCATAAAAGTTTTCTCGTTCAATGATGTCATGTTCATTGACACACTTTTAAAGTATTATAATTTCAATAAAAGAAAAACAAAACATTAATTGATTAGACACACAATTTGATTATATAATTAACTTTGAGACAAGTTTCAATTTAAATTTTGTATATATGAATCCAATAAAACTAAAATTGTTAAAAAAGTTATTAAAAAGTGTGACATTCATTATGCATATTATATATAGTTTAGTTTTAGCTCATTAATATAATTTTCAATACATCATTTTACCAGATAATCATTTAAAGTATTGATACTAAAATAAATTTCAGAATTTATTACAATATTTTCATTGATATAAAATTATTATAATTTCAAAAGTGTTTGTTAAATACATTATAGATTATACATGCCCAGCCCTTTATTATGAAATCAGTTATTGCAATAATGTCATAATCTTATTTCTTCAAAGCAGATAACTTTTTACTGAATTTATTGTGTATTATATACTTAATGTATAATAATCATTCAGTGAATAACTTCAAAATATTTAAAGATATAATAATGTTGACTTTTTTATATAATAAACATATATATTTATTAATATTTGTTGCCCTTTTTAATAATTGATTTTTGATAAATTATGAATTTTCAGTCGTCAGAAAAGTAAGCCCAAAGCACTTAGTGGAAGTAATTTAAAATTAAAGTAGTATTTTGAAGATTTAATATGAACTATATTGTATCTATTTGCTGTTTAAGTATTGAAGTATAATTTAGATTATTTATTCAAAATAAAAATTTAATAGAGTCCACAATAATACCATAAATTTTTGGATAATGTTCCCCAAAAATGAATTGTTGTAAGATATATTACAGTAACAGTTGCCAGTTTTTAAATAAGTTCTGCAGTAATTAATCACACATATCAGATTGAAACAATAGGCCTAATCATCTTTCCTGGTCAGTCTTTCCATGAAGACATATAGTAAAATGTTGACATTCTAATATTTAATTGTAATCTTAAATCTTTATTGAGTAAATTTGATTTTAGTATGAACTATTTTAAAAGAAAATGTTTGTATTTTAAATGGTTTTTAAAGATGTATAATTCTTTAAATTTATTTAAAATTTTTTATTAAGACAAAAATAATCATCTGAACAACACATTGGAAAGTAGAATGTGTATGAGAGAAAGCACTATAAAATTAAGAGAACTTACCAAAATCATAAATGATGGGATAGAAAAGCATATAGTTACAAATACACAACATATAAGAGATAAAGATTAAGGACAAATAAATGATAAAAGAATGAAACAGGAGGAAACAAAATATGTAGAGGTCTAGAATGGAAGAATGAAAATAGGAACATTGGTATGTATCCAAACCAGCAGATTAAATTTGTAAAAATTAAGAGGGGAAAAAACATTAAAAGCATGGAAATACTTGATTTCTGTAGATTTTCTGAATAATAAGGAATTGATTTGATATTAGGACTATCAATTTAATGCATTTCCAAATGAGAAGGTCATTAATGAAAACTTTTCCTATCAAAAATGAAAAAATATGATCAGTTTTTGATATTGATATATTATTAGTATGTCAATATTCAAGAACTGCAACATAACATACCAATCAAAGCTATAACCAGAAATTAATGAGTTGCATAAGTTTTTTTTAATATAAAAAACAGATATGAAATAACTTCTTTATTTTTTTATGTAATAAAATAATTAAAAGTACATATCAATAATTATTAATATAGCCTCTCCCCCAACTTATGTAGATTGATTTTACATAACATATTTCCCATAATTTCTTTAATATTTTTTCAGATATATAGCATAAATATCTGTATTTGTAAGTTACAAATTTTCAAACTTATTATTGAAACATCATGTTTCTTTATTTATATTTTTATATATTGTTTGTTGATCTTAAGTATGATATTATTTGTACAATATCTTTCCATTTGACATTGCCTCCCTTTCATTTGAAATATGCCATAATGTTGTATAGATGTAATCATTGTAGTCATATAGCCAAGGAATTTTTAATCCATTTTTGTTAAATTATTTCTCAAACTTTCAAAATTTGATTTGCATAAATTTTCAAAAAAAAGGATTTTTGTAAATTGGAGTGGCTGTTTTGAAAACAGAAAATGAATCAGAATTGGGAAGCATTAATGTTTTCAGATAAATAATAGATGACTGAAACATATTGAAAACTCCTGCTTTAGTTGTTTTTTTGGTCCATTTAGCATAATATAACATATAACATAATATTATTTATGATATAACATATGACTATTTAACAATGCTAATTGTTTAATAGTCATATGTTATATTATAAATAATAATTTTATAAATAGCATTTATTTATTGCAATTTATTTTGATATGGCATATCTAAAAAAACCTGTGAATCCAAGGAATTGTAAACCAAAAACTATCTGTATACAAATTTTTGATAATTCACTTCAAATAATGCTATAATCTCAGTTAAGCAAATCTTGGTTAATTGGAACTCTACTGTATATAATTCACTAAAATTCTCAGCAACAAACAAAATATATTAATCATCAAGCTCAACTATTAAAAGGCTTAATGATTAATAATAAAAAATTTTCATTCGTTATAAATTTTACTATCTTGAAATAAAAAATATATATATTAAAAATGGGTATTAGAATACATAGTTCTATATTAACATTAAATTTGATTTATTACAATAATAAACTTCAAGCAATATTATGCAGTAAAGTTCAGGAATAAAAATAAGAAAGATTTTTATTTAAGAAATATTTTCTGTTGAGAAACCACCTCCCAACAGCTTACAAATAAATAGAATATGAAACACAAAAAGAATCAAACAAAATTTAAAATTAAATATTCTTGCAATTTTTAGAAATATAAAATTACAAAATAAATCATCATTAAATTAAAATATTCACTAAATTTTTATTAAACTAATAGCATCCTAGTATACACATAAGACAAAAAATTGTTTAAGTTACAACATAAAATATTATTTTTTAATAACCTATTCTGCAGACTAATGCATTGCCTTGGCAATAATTTTTCAAATTTTCTTCTAGAACAAAACATTTTGTTCTAACAATGGTAGCAATTTGTAACTATTGTATCTGAGGAGAGCTGAAACAAGACAAAAGTATTCTTATGTAGATTGTGTAGAAATATATATGTGTGTATGACTAATAAACAAATTTTATTTCCTGTGCTAAGACAACTTTGACTTTATACTTTTTAAATTCACTATGATATTCTTTGCTTCTACATAAAACATGTAAATTAGTAATTATCACTTATATTAAAAAACTTTTTTAATATTTTTCTGAAATGTTCTTAAATACTGCACAATTAAAATCTCATTCTAAAAAATCAAATACTATTTCAAGTACTGTTTCATATTTCAAAGGCAATTTATTCAGTAAAAGCTATTGTTTTTACTGAATAAATTGGCTCCAGTGTTCCAGTGTTATTTTTCCATTACAGAAATGGATTATCATTTTTAGGCAGCAGTGGAAAAGTAATGATCTTTACAAATTCCCCTTAGATTAGCATCAGCAATCTCAAACTCATAGCCCATTTTCATGGCCTGCATCACATTTATTATATAATATGCAAGAGAATATAGGAGATATTCAGAAAAAATTCAATCTATTTTCTTGAGATCTGAAAATCACTTTAAAATATTTTAATAAATTATATTGAAATTCAGTAAAATGTAATAGCTTTTGTAAGTTTGAAATGGAAGTTTTTATTGAAAAAACGGTAATTTAAAAATCATTTTATAATTCAAATATAGTGGAAATCATTTAATATGAAAACAGATAATATGAAAAATTGGTTAATACAAAACATTCTTGCAATCCCAGTCAAGAAGCATGCTTTACCATATATAAAATTACTGTTAAGACAATATAGATAATTCATGAACATCAGTTAAGAGGTAAAAACGGTTTTTCCCCAAGAATTAAAATATATTTTAAAATTAAACATCATTTAAATCAATAGAAATACAGAACTTTCCTTGGAATTATAATTAACAGTAACTGTAGGTACTAGTGCACCTTCAAATTTCAAAACTGAAACTAATTGATGAGAGATAAAATTCTTTTGGGATGGTTTTTCAATCAGTGATATCTTAATTTTTAAAAATGGAAAAAGGCACATATGCAAAATATCCTACATGTTAAAACTAAAACTGAACTATTTCAGACTATTGATAAACGAAACTTTTCAAACATGAAAAATGAAATTTATAAAAATTTCAATGTGGGAAACTCTATTCTGTCTATGATGATACAAACTTGAAACATTATTATAAAAAACAAAATTATTGTGGCAGATATCTGTTTAATCTCAAGCAATATGCATAACTTCTTAGATTCTTATTTAATCAAAAAATTATTTGAATGTATAGATAAATTAGAACATTTGTGTGAATCTAAACAATTGAAAAAGTGCATAAAAAAATTGCTGACTTTTTCAATGAAAAATTAGTCTGCATGAATAAATGCTGTTTTAGTAAAAAGTAATGTTATTTTCCCCAATCATTTTATCTTCAAAATCCTGTTTTTTATTAATGATATATACAGTTATTATGTCTTTTATTTAATTAAGAGGATAGCTCTTTATTTTACTTCTGTCCTTTATTTTGAGAATTAAAATAGTAAATTGAATTGTAGTTGTTTGCCTATTGATCAATGAAATTAATTTTAGACATATATAAACATATTGTGTATTTATCCATTTAACTCTCTTTCAGATTAGAAATGGATGCAGATATTCAAAAGGAAATATCTCATATGTTGATGCACATTACTACTATTGTCATAATTTCAACTTAAGTCTTTTTGGCCTGTGATAGGGTTTTAAAAAACATAACCCGATTATGGGTAGAGGGTTATGTTTTAAAAAACATAACCCTCTACTTAATAATCGGGTTATCACATAAAAGACTTATGTGATAACCCGATTATTAAATAGAGGAGAATCTATAATGTTAATATTCAATTGACAAATTTTTTATTAGCATATATCTGAAATTTTGAAAACTATTAATCCAAAAGCGCTGCTAAATTATGAACTACATACTTAAAAACAAAGCATTAATTGCAGTTAAGTTCAAAAAATAATGATAAACATTTGTTAAACTTAACTGCAATTAGTGCTTTGTTTGTAAGTATTTAATCTGAAATTTTGAAAGAGATTGTAATGCATGAAATGAAGGTTTGAATTTGTGAATTTCATATTTCTGAAAAATATGTAAATTGAATTTGTGTAACTCATCTAAGGACCACTCATACATACAATGGTGATGTAATGAGTAAATTTTGTAATTATTTTATGCAATTCATATGGATTTGAGTCCTTGAGCACATGTTCTGATATGCAGGAAGCATTCTTGTATCTGATTCATGTATTTTGTATTTAAGTTTATTTTATAAAGTGGAGTGTAATAATAGATAATCCATAAATTTTGAGCATTTACAATGTAGGAATTCAAGGTTCAGATCAAAATCTATTGTAATTTGAGAACTACTTTTATATTTAATTCTATGCTTTAGTGATAGTTAATAAATTTAGTTAAAACTTATTAAAAATTAAATCTAATATTTAATTCACTGTTTGTTTGTTCATTGTTATGTTGGTTATATAAAAGCATTTTTATCATTAAATTTAGCTAAACATTTTTGATAAATCATGTATTCTTGAGAGTTTAAAAGATTTTATACTAACATAAATTATAATTTATCTATTTATATTTTTACAGGGCATTATTTGGATATGAAAAACAAAGCAATGATTTAATGCTGATTGAAAAAGGAGGTAAAGATAATTTTTATTACTAGTGCAAATCTGATATTAAATTGTTTGCAAGATCTGATAAACATTTATATTTAAATTATATTTTTTAATTATTAATGTTATCATATGAATCATCTGCTGTTTTAAAAATCTAATCTTGAATACTCAAAAGATGATAAATATTTGGTAATAAAACACAAATAAAGAAAATACACCTGTATTTTTGTTTAATTTTAATATTATAGATAAATATTAAAAGATGGTTATTTTTGTATATTATATTATGTAATTATTGAGTGAGTAAAATAGTAAAGAATCCTGATTTTCTTCACTTTTTAGTCTGGTCAGCTATGAAATGTTTTCAATATCATCACCCCTGCAGAAAGGGATAATTGTATTATATTATCATAGAAATAAACTTACACCTATGATTTCAATTTAATAGCATAAATAACAATTTTTCAAAATTTATGTAAACTTCAGGAAATATTGCATTTTCAGATTTGAATAATTAGAATTAATATATTCTAGTTATTCAAAATTGAAAATATAAATTCATATCATTATTATGTATATTTATATAAATTATCTAAGATTAAAATTTTTTATATTGATAACAAATATTTATCATTATCATCATAAAAGAATAATTTTTAATTATTTTTAAATTTAAAAATTAATCAAATATATCTGTGATCTAAAGTTAAATTATATCAATACATAAAAATTATAATGTCATAATTAACATTGATATTAATTGCAATAAGTTATCTGATAAAGTAAATTAGTTCATAACAAAACTCAATAATTTCTAAACTTTTTACTTTGGACCCCATTTTCAGGCTTCTAGAGTTCAAAAGCTTATACCATACTAAATTTTTTATTGATAACGAAATTTAAGAAAATATCAGTTTAATTTTTGTCCTATCATAGTCCAAATATTTATGAAACAGAAAATTATATCAATAGTTTAATTATTAAATTTTATTTAGATGGTGGGTTAGAAGAACTAATTGATGAACTTAACAGCGGTAAAGTTATGTATGCTTTTTGCAGAGTAATAGACCAAAATACAAGTTTACCAAAATTTGTTTTAATTAATTGGGTATGTTTGTTTAATATTTAAACAAACAAAATATTTATTTTTTTGTAATGAAATATTTATTTTCTATTTTAGCAAGGTGAAGGAGCACCTTTGTCCAGAAAAGGAAGTTGTGCCAATCATGTTGTTGATGTTTCAAATTTTTTTAAGGTCAGAAAATTTGTTTATAATAAAATTGTAACACCGAATACCGAGGCCATAGAGCATATGGGCTCAAATTGCATGAATTACCTACATTTATATGTCATATGAGTTGTTTAATTCTATATTGTGAAATAAGTAAAATTGCTATTGAATTTTATTTAATCTTTATCTTTGAGAAAAATTCAAAAATTTGTTGAGAATAGCCCTGTTCAGGCTGAAAACATTTTGGGTAGATAAAATATGAATATAAATATAGTTTCTACTATAATAGTGCTTGAAACTTTGTGATATTTAATTTAATTTGTTACATGCTATAGATGTCAAATGCTGCTCAAGATTATTTATCCTTTGTGGTTATTGATATGATATGCTGCATATAGCATGAACAAACAAATAGAACTTTAGAACTAAATGTTTTCTGATTGGAATTCTTTTATTTTAAAAATATTTTACAATAACATATTTCACTGAATATTTTCATAAAATTAGCTTTTTTTCCCCTCTTCTTTCTCTATATTCTAGATTACTTATATTCAAGTTGTTCTGATTTATATGTTAATTACTGAAATTTTTTTATAAAAATTTTTGATAGGATGAATTATAAAATCTTAAACTTTAAAAAATATTATCTATAATATCAAATTATTGCTTAATGCTATTAAAATTGGTGATATTTTTTATTAATTGTTAGTTTTTTTACTTCATTTTCACTGTATTTTTATCAAAAAAACAAAAAAAAAATGTGAATAAATATTCTCAAAATGAATGTGGCATTTTTATTGTTTTATTGTAGCTGCTCCTTTTCCATGTTCCATTTTCCTGTCATGCCAGACCTATTATCTTCCAGAAATGTGGTATTGAGAGTAATATGAGGCTAAACCATCTAAGGTCCAATTAAAGAAAGGAAATAATATATAGTTATTTATGTATGAGAGGGGACAATTATCATGTATGTCCCTTAGTTTTTTATATAAATTTGAAAATTTATAACATATTAAAATAAAAATTATTGAAATGAAGAAAAACATGTCAGTAAATATAAATTATTATTAACAACAACAATATTTCAATAAATTTATATATATTTTGGACTAATCACATAGCTAACGACTTCAAATAAACAAGCTCTAACTGCAGTATGGTATAAGAAAAATTTTGCTTTTTATTTGACAAACACTTTCGACGTATTTTAATGTCCTCATCAGGCACTTACAAGTAACAAAAATTACAAAATCGAACAGAAGAGTTTAGAA